>SZWC01019170.1:0-21764 GCA_023375785.1 Penium margaritaceum | reverse complement strand
GAGCCAGGATTTTGGCTAAGTCCCTCAGTAACAAACTGCACTCCTGAAATCCGGCGGATCATCCACCGGACGCCTCGGCAGATCTTCCGGAGCAAAATCCCCAGATGGCATTTTGTTACTCGTTCCGGTCGATTATTCACCGGAAGTCGAACCACGGCCGGCTCCAAGAACCGTCGCGCACACCCCAACTTTGGAAGCCCATATCTTCATCGCTACTAGTTCGATTCCAGTGAAACAACTTCCACCGGATTGAGCAACTCGTCAACTTTCAGGGGAAATCCTCCATTTTAGGATCCAAGCAATCATCGAGTCACCAGATCTGTCGAAGAGGAATTTCCTCTCTCTGGCGGCTCGTCGGCGCCTCCCGGCGTCGCACTTGGGCATGCAGAGGGGCAAATCTACAAAATTCTCCCCCTTGTACCTGCCATGCCCGCTGCTCCTGCCTGCTCTCACTCATCTTCCGCTGCGTCCTCCAGCCCATCATAGGTGGTCATCCCAAGTCCGGCCACGCTCAATGCGTGCCGGTCCACGGGTTGCGCTTTGGTCAAGCAATCCGCAAGCATGTTGTGCGTGCTGCAGTGTTGCAACACCACCTGCCCCTTTTCAACCATGTCCCGTGCGTAATGATAACGCACGTCAATGTGCTTCGTCCTCCTGTACTGCGTCGGGTTGTTGGTCAGCGAGATTGAGCCAGTGTTGTCCTCGTGCACCACCGTAGGCTCCTGCTGCGGCACGTCCAGCTCCCCCAGCAACCTGCGGAGCCACACCGCCTCCTTGACCGCCTCGGCCAGCGCGATGTACTCTGCTTCCACTGTGGAGGTGGGGATGCAGTCTTGCTTTTTGCTACACCACGAGACCGCTGCACCAGCGAGGAGGAACACGTAGCCGGATGTGGACTTCCGCTTGTCCACATCGCCGGCATAGTCTGCATCCGTGTAGCAGACCAGACGCAAAGGGTCCGCCCGCCCCTTGCCGTTGAACCTCAAGCGCGCATGCCGCGTCGCCTGTAGGTAGCGGAGGATGCGCTTGACCGCCTGCCAGTGTAGTGGCCCTGGATCGGCCACGTACCTGCTCACTTGGCCCACCGCGTAGGCCAGGTCCGGTCAAGTCGCCACCATGGCGTACATGAGGCTGCCCACCGCCGATTGGTAGGGNGGGTCCGCCCGCCCCTTGCCGTCGAACCTCAAGCGCGCATGCCGCGTCGCCTGTAGGTAGCGGAGGATGCGCTTGACCGCCTGCCAGTGTAGTGGCCCTGGATCGGCCACGTACCTGCTCACTTGGCCCACCGCGTAGGCCAGGTCCGGTCAAGTCGCCACCATGGCGTACATGAGGCTGCCCACCGCCGATTGGTAGGGTACCCCTGCCATATCCTCCCGCTCTTCTTTTGTTTACGGCACCATTGCCGCACTCAGTTCACAGGTCGTTGAGACCGGACTGCCAACTGGTTTGCAGTCCTCCATGCCGTACCGCTTCAGCACCTCGGCCACGTATTTGGCCTGCCCCAGCTCAAGCGTGCGCGTCCTCCGGTTCCGCGTGATGCTCACCCCGAGGTAGTAGTCCAGCTCCCCCATGTCCACCAACTGGAATCTGCTGCTCAGCTTCTCTTTCAGCCGCTGTAGGCTCGGCAGATCCGTCGAGCACAAAATCAGGTCGTCCACGTAGAGTGCAACAATTTGATGGAGCTGTTTGTTGCACCGCACGTATACGCTGTGATCCGATTCACAGCGCTTGAAGCCGAGTTGTTCCATGAAACTGTCCATCTATTGGTACCAGTATCTGGGCCATTGTTTAAGCCCGTACAAGGACTTCCGTAGCTTGCACACCTTGCCCTCCGGCGCCTCCACCCCCTCTGGCACCTCCATGTAGATCTCTTTGTCTATGATGCCGTTGAGGAAGGCCGTCTTTACGTTCATTTGGTGGAGCTCCATGTCCTTCGCGGCCGCCACCGCAAGGATCGCCCGGATGTTTGTGAACTTGGCGACGGGAGTAAACGTCTCATCGTAGTGCTCCCCTTTACGCTGTGCGTAACCTTTCGCCACCAGCCGCGCCTTGTACTTGTCAACCACACCTTCCTTTGTGAACTTGGTCTTAAACACCCACTTTGAGCCGATGACCTTGGCATCTTTCAGCTTGTCAACCAGCTCCCACCTATCATTTTCCGTGATGGACGCCAGCTCTGATTTGATGGTTGTGTCCCATTGATCTCTTTCAGGTCGTGCAAGTGCCTCTTGCACGGTAGTCGGCTCCGTTGATGCAGCCAGCATGCACCGCGTCATGCCAATCCATCGACCGGTGCTTGCGTCGAAGCGCTTCCTCGCTTTTCGCTGCCTCCCGCTACGACGCGGTAGTTTTGGTGGCGCATCGTCGCTCTGCTGCGATCCCTCCAACTCTGCACACTCCGGTTCATCATCAACCGGACGGCTCCCCGAGGATCTCTCCCGCTCTGGCAAAAAATCGCCCGGACGGACGGCGCGTCCAGTGGATTTTCCACCAACGCTCGTTGCACACTCTGCCGGGAGTGCGCGCCTTGGCACCCTTGGTGCCTCATCTACCGGATCCTTCTGGTGGGTCTCCTCATCAGCTTGATCGTCATCGGAGTCCTCCGCTTTGGCTGCCACCACTGGTGCACAGTCACGCTCTGATGCCGCATCCTCAACTTCGGCGTCCGCCGGCTCCTTCTCGTAGTCAAGGAGCTGGAACCACTCCCCCGTCTTTGGGGAGTCCACCACGCCCATGTCGTTGCTGCTGATGTAGCTGTGCTGCTCGTCAAACTCGACGTCTTGACTGCGGATTACCTCCCCCTTGCACATGTCGTAGAGCCTATACGCCTTATGTGTGCTCTCAAAGCCAAGGAAGAGATACGAATTTGCCCGCGGCTCCAGCTTGCTGTCGCGCCTCTGCGCAGCCTGCACCATCGTGTGCGCCTTGCACCCGAACACTTTCAGGTGTGCCACACTTGGCTTGCACCCGCTCCAAACCTTCTGTGGCGTCTTCCAGCCACTCTTCCCCTTCAGCACTTCTGTAGGAGTGAGGTTGATTGTGTAACTCGCCGTACGCACAGCTTCCGCCCAAACGCTTCGCGGCAATTACGCATCCACCAACATGGTCCGTACCATGTTCAGCAGCGTCTGGTTCGCCCGCTCCGCCACGCCATTTGACTGAGGTGAATACGGCGTAGTTTGTTGCCTTTTTATGCCCTGCTGCTTCATCCACCCACTACAGCCCACATACTCTCCCCCGTTGTCGCTGCGTAGCGCTCTGACCTTCCGGCCGGTCTACCTCTCCACCGCGGCATCATACTCCTTCAGCCGGTCCAGGACCTCGCCTTTCCGCTTCATGAAGTACACGTAGAGTTTTCTGCTGTAGTCATCTATGAAGGTGACGAAGTAACGCGCGCCGCTCTTTGACGCCGTCTTGAATGGTCCGCACATGTCGTTGTGCACGACCTCTAGCAGGTCCGAGGCGCGATTCACGTTCTCGTTGAACGTTTTGTGCCGTGCCTTGTCCAAAATGCAAGGCTCGCACTTTTTGTGCACTGCTCCATCTGTCGCCTCTTCCGCACCGTCGATGATGAGGCCGCATACCAGCTCGCGCTTCGCCATCTCCTTCACGACTGCGGGTGAGGAATGCCCCAGTCGTCGGTGCCAGAGCTCCAGATCAGCTCCTCCTCCCTTGGCCAGGTTGACGGTGCGTTCCTGCGAATCTGCTGAGTCTGTCGCCGCGGGGATCACCTTGGTCTCCACGATGTAGAGGCCTCCCTCACGCTTAGCCTCCAGCACGGTCTCGCCGCCACCATCCTTCCGCACGACTGCCCCTCTTCTCCTGAAGAGCACCTCGTACCCTTGTGCGTCAAGCGACTGACACTTAGGATGTCAGCCAAACCAGGTACGTGCTGCACGTTCTTGATCACGCACTGCACCCGCTTCCCACCAACCACCACCTCAACGTCCACATCTCATTGGCCAGCCGCCGGCTCGACCTTGTCGTTCGCGACCACCATGGACTTGCTGGACTTGGTGTAGTTGATGAACCCGACCTTCTCGACCTGGGTGTGCTCTTCGGCTCCGGAGTCAAGGCATCGCCGGTTAGCCTTCTTGAGGTAGTGGTTCTGAGTGCCGTTGAGGAGCGCACTCTTGCCTTTGGCATCCTTGCCGCCGGCCTTTGCCTCCTCGGTGCACTCACGGGCCCAGTGGCCCTCCTTGCCGCAGTTGCGGCACGCACCCTTCTTGGCGCCCTTCTTGCCGCCGCCATGTCTGCCACCTCCCTTGCCCCCACTTCCGCCACCACGCGTTTTAGTGACGAGGGCAAGTAGGAAGACGAGGATTCCCCGCAACTCCATCGTTGTGCCTCGCTGCGGATGTACTCTGCGACCGCGCCATAGGTGAGCTTATCCTCTGCCCATCCTCCCAAGACTGTGATTAGAGGGCTCCAACTGTCAGGAAGGGCCATGAGGAGGGCCATCGCCTGTAGCTGCGTGTCGATCCTCCATCCCATGTCGTTGCACTGTGAGGCGAGCGACTCGATCTGCTGCATGGCGGTGATGAGATCATCTCCCTCCTCGATTCTCACTGTCAGGAGTCGCTTCATGGCAAAGATTTTATTCGCCAGCGACTTGGATTGATGGATGGTGAAACATTTTTGCCAAGCCTCGGCTACCAGCTTACAGCCTTGGAAGTAGCCCCACTGTGACTCAGCCATCCCGTACACCAGCAGCATGAGCGCCTCCATGTTCTTCTTTGCGAAGGCCTCCTTCTGCGCTTCCGTCGCTGTCGCTTCGTCGAGGACTTCGGTTCCCCACATGACCTATAGTACACCCTTATGCGCAAGGTGGATCTCGAAGTGCCACCTCCATAGACCAAAGCCAGGGCCGCCCGCATACTTTTGGATGGCCTGCGTCTCCTTCTGCGCCATTGCGCAGTCTTCAACTCGAGGACCTCAGAGTTTGACGGCGATGTCGTCCCCGACGACAATCCCGTCCGCCGCGAAAGCCGTGAGTGATGTGTAGACCCGTCAGGGCCGTGGGCCCATAACCCTTTGTCAGAAACCGGGGTGTGGTTCCAACGTGGCCCAACGGGTCCTCAGTGTTCACGGCTGTGTTTTGTGTGGGTGGTTCTGAGTCCAAGCGTGAGCTTTCTGATCGTCTCACGCTATGTTTCTGGCAGTTGAAGACAAATGCGAGACAGTCACATTTGCGAAGGGAAGAACGCAATTTTGCATTAGTTTTTTAACATGGACATGATCTGAACATTTGTAGGGTTAGTCATGAGCTCTCCAACCCACCAAACCGTGCGCGATTCAAATCACCGTAGCTCCCGCTACGTCATCCGAAGTGCAGTACCCCAAATCAGCCGCTCAGTTGGCGGTGTGCACCACGTCGCCCGCCGAGGCGCCCTCACACATCAAGGACCCATCAAAATGCCATTCAGGAGGTGCAGATGACCCTACGCGTAGTGGCGGCGTCCCTCGCGCCTTTGGGGTCTGTTTCGATGAGTTAATCATCGAGTTTGGTGATGGGGATTGATGTGGGTCGAAACCTGTTCGCGGACCTCCAGTCAGAATTTTGAGTAAGTCCCCGAGTAACAAACTGTACTACTGAGTTTCGGACTCCGAGCCAGGATTTTGGCTAAGTCCCTCAGTAACAAACTGCACTCCTGAAATCCAGGGGATCATCCACCGGACGCCTCGGCAGATCTTCCGGAGCAAAATCCCCAGATGGAATTTTGTTACTCGTTTCGGTCGATTATTCACCGGAAGTCGAACCGCGTCCAGCTCCCAGAACCGCCGCGCACACCCCAACTTTGGAAGCCCATATCTCCCTCATTACTAGTTTGATTCCGGTTAAACAACTTCCACCGGATTGAGCAACTCGTCAACTTTGAGGGACAATCCTCCATTTTAGGATCCGAACAATCATCGAGTCGCCAGATCCGTCAACGAGGAATTTCCTCTCCCTGGCGGCTCGTCAGCGCCTCCCGGCGCCGCACTTGGGCATGCAGAGGGGAAAATCTACAACAACAAGTGGAAGCAAAACTATTTCCAATTTTCTTCTTTCGCACCGCTCACCATGGCTTATGCCATGGGGACCGCGTTGTCGTTGGCGTCAAAGAACTGGCAAATCAGGAGAACTTGCTTATGGCTGTTTTCAAGGGACGTGCCGTCCATGGTCAGAAGCCTGCGATAGTGTTGAAACCCTAGGATGGTCACGCCGGGGGAAATAAAGGCACGATGGAGAACTCTTTCCTTGGTGGCGTCAGCAACGGCGTGGGTGTTGGGATCCACACGCATAAGCTGCAAGTTGAAAGAAAAAGTTGAACATTTAGTACTGATGCCTCAAGCAAAGTACAGTGAAGCCAGTTGAGCAATGAAGCAAAGACCACATACCTCCTCACAGTAAACAGGAGACGGACCACGCCTTGTCCTTCGGGCCCATTATCGGCTAATGCGTCTTGGACCTTGCGCGGTAGAGGGTGTTCTTGTCGACCTCCTTGCCGGTGCTCTTTTTCACCACGGCCTCAAGGGTCTTCACGTTGGCCATGGAGTTACGCATCAATGTGGACGCAATCTGCCAACCAACCCAGCACACCATTTTTTCGGATCACCTCGTCCCGTGCCAAGAACGCAGTGGTGGCCATCAACAAACTTGCCGATGACAACGTTTCCATGGCGTTCGTTGACATGCGCCTTTAACAGCAACGGACATTTCTTGTCCTTCCACTGTCCACAGCGTGTCTCAAAATGTGTCTTCTCGATCTGCAGCCACCGCATGGTCATGCGGTTGGCTCTGGCATGGTCGTCAACTGCGGCCCGTGCCTCCTCCATCATAGGAGAATCCATGCCAAGGGGGAATTCATCTGTTGTCTTGCGCCTTTTGGGCGCCGAGTCATCCGGTTCGTCATCTAAGGACACTGAACAGTCATAACCACAAAAGCCAGGTTAAAGTACAAACGTGGAGGCACACAACCTGCATGATGAAGTACAGCATCACCTGCCATGAATTACCATGGCCATGGACCCCACGACTGAGACGTAGAGTGTTGTTTGCAAGCTGTTCAAGCGAAAAAACATGGACATGGACTTCTTCTTCACGCTCCAAGTCCTCGTCATACAATGGGACTTGGGGCGGGGAAACGAGACCTTGCTGGTCGTGCAACATTGAAAAGGTGCCACGTGATGGTGTCACGAGAGGTGGGCCATGGGACCTACGTCTACGGCTGGCTGCCCAGCTGAGTTGTGCCGCCATTTACAGACAAAATTGGTATCGCATATGAAAAATGAGGACTAAAAATCCAAAATGCCCATTTTCATTGGGTGCGGAAGCGTCCCCCATAGCTGCGGTCTCTCTACCGGCAACTCAAGCTGCCAACGGCCAGAGAGGAAGCAAACAGACAGTCAAAAACACAGATTGAAAGATCGCGAGGACAACAGGGTGCACACAACGGTAGCGAAGCACAAAACAATAGACATCATGACTAGAAAGTTGCACACGTGGCACGAGGCACTTCTCACGGTTTGGATGGTGACGTCCTCGGAGAACATGATACATCGACCGCATGCAGTTCGAGGTGTCCACGTCAAGCATGCCCTCAGGCGACGCCAGGATTGGTCGCTATGTGTCCTACCTGCCAGCGAGGCTCGTGCCAGACTGGCACGAGATAATATGTCAACTCTAGAATGAAAGGTTGTGTTCGTAAAGAAGCGAACTGTCGACTGAAGGTTGCATAGTCGTGTACAGACAGCCTATTCCAAAAAAGGAATACCCCCTCCTTTCAATGACAAATACCAGGGAGACATCGAACTATATTTCATCTTCCGGCACTGCATTGATCAACGAAGTATAGAAAGAACGCGTGGGATCTTCACATTTAGACACATACGCGAACACTGTTCTAAGGTGATGATGGTCTCCGTCGTTACATTCTAATGATTACACGTAAACCTGTTTCAAACTGTATATAAATAATGCCATATCCACCACTGCTGCAAACTAACATTATGCCGGATATGTAGTTCCTTCTTCAACATGCACAGATATCATCGACGTAAAGTCAGGGGCGGTGGATATGGCGTAGTCATATTGTAAGTCAGTGGATATGGCGTAGTTAATATTTAACTCGCGGATATCTCAGGCTTATGTTCATGCTTGCGCGGATATGTCAGCCTTATCGCCATTGTAACCCACTGTGAGGTAGATTGAGGGGGAGGGGGGGAGGTTGACGGGCTACCTCAGCAACAAAACAAACCTAGTGATGAGCCCGGTCCTCTTAGTTCATGAATTACGGAGGGGAATCGTTTTCTAAAATTTTTGCCAGAAAAATGCAAAGGGGAAGGTGATGTAAGGTATATACTAGAGAAAGTCATTGGTTGAATGGTTTCAAGTCACACTTATCACACTTTTCTCCAAAGTTACTTAATCTTGGTTCTATAAGAAGACCGTGTAAAATTATTTCTACAAAGAGCAAGGCCCTTACCATGCAATGACGACATTTTAGTACACTCTTATACCGATTTCCAATAAATCAACCATTCTGAGAAAAGAGATATTCTATCATGAATTGACCTTCCTCCAAGTTGTAGTACGATGTACAGTTGAGCTAAATCTCATCCTCATTCTTCAAACCTTGTGCAGCACATACCCTTCAGATTCACCTTTTACGAGTTTTTCTATAAACATTTGAACCAAACAATGCCATTGTAATAGATATGGCTTACTCAAAGAAGGTGATCTGTAGAAGGGTGCACAAGTTCGTTTATTTATATAGTTACCCGCACGAGTTAGAGCTCCCTTGTAACTTATGAAGAATAAACCTACTTCAAACACACAAGTAGGATGTGTACCTGACGTAAATAGCAAATAATTAAAGGAAAGTGAGAATGGGGCATATCATGAGGCAATGGAATATTCCAATCAATATGAAAATAACACTATTCAATATAGATTGCGACAAGATTTCTCGATCTCGAACTCGTCTTTGTCCACTTCGGTACGAGATGTCTCATCCTAGGTACAGAGGACAAGAAAATCTTTGTCTCGTACTCATTCGTATTGTACTCGTCACAGTCTTGTCTTGGTATCGCTCATGTTCAAAAAAATCTTGCATTGTACACCATTGCGAGGGGCGAGTAAAACAACAAAGCCAGCTATTGGAATGCACCAACTTTACAGAGTCTTCACTTCTGATTGCGAGCAACTTTTTCAAAACAAATGCATTCAACCCCATTTCCTAAGCAAAATCCGCAGCTCGAAAGGAAAACCCTACATTCTACGGATAACACATTACTCCTTAGCCACCTTGCCTGACAACTACAAGACTGGATCACTGGACACCAAAAATCCCCAAGACGAGCCTGCGTTTGGAGTGTGCAACCATCTTACGTGGGGCTAAAAAAAATACAGAGATTAAATTGACTATTTGTGGCAATGTGACAACATCAACATAGTGAAAGCGTCACAACTTCATTGGTTTTTTCATGGAAAAATTCATCACATACATTTTCTTTCGATGTTCTTCTTGAACCTCTACGACCGTTTCCAAAGAGTGTGTAACACAATGGATCTGCCTGATGTATGTGCTGATTGATTAAGTGTGCCACTGGTTCTTACAACCTTGGCACACATCGCAGGGGTCACAGAAATCAAAAGCGGGAACCACACTTTGGTACAAGATCCTCGTCCCGGTCTCGCACGCCATATGACATGTCTTAGTCTCGTCTCGTCTCGCACGAGACAAATCAAAATTGTCTTGTGTCGTGTCATACGAGGCAACGAGACCACAAAAATGGAGACAATCAAGATTGAGACTAGTCTCGATCTCGATTTGACACCATTATGAGAATATATGAGAATAGCATGAATAGCATAACTGAATAATCATAATCTGAGTTGTGGTATATGAAAACGTTGGTCTACTACTCTACCTTCATTTCATCTTAAGAACAAAACATGCTCACAAAACAATGTTTTCACAAGACAAAGGTGTAAATATTCCTTGTAAACATAAAATAAAACAACTAGCACAAATGAAAGTGTAACAGTTTTTTACGAACTGCTCTACCGTTGAGCTCAAACCCATTGTATTTATTGTTCATACCGTTCAACCTGCCGTCCCGTACTTTGCCACGCTACAGTCCCAACGGGCAGGCATCCCTCAGCATGTAAGACCCATGTCTTGACAATGCTGCTATCCTATATGTCCCGGCAAGAACCAATGAAATGACGGCAAAGTGGTATTATGCTTCATGTTGGCCATGGGATTTGAACCTATGCGCTCCTGCTCTAATTCCAATGTAACATTTTTCGATGAACTGCTCTACCCTTGAGCCAAAACCGATGGTATTTAGTGTTCGTATCGCTAAATTATTTACAAAATCATGCGTAGGACGACCCTCGGAGCGTGTTCTGTTTCAGAAAGTCCATACCTATGATATGTCATTCACTGAGCTACATAGTGAGAGAAGTAGCTATTGCAAAACATTCACATATCTCCCTCCTCCCTCCCTCCTTCCCTCCTCCCTCCCTCCCTCCCTCCCTACCTCTCTCTCTCTCTCTCCCTCTCTATCTCTCTCTCTCTCTCTCTCTCTCTCTCTCTATCTCTCTCTCTCTCCTCTCTCTCTCTCTCTCTCTCTCTCTCTCTCACACACACACACACACACACACTCTCTCTCTTTCTCTCTCCTCTCTCTCTCTCTCTCTTCCCTTTTTGTGTATAGAGAATTCACTCTGTATATTTACCATTTCCTAACTTTATCCCTTTTGTTGTTTTCTATACTACGTAACCCTGTGCATGCCTTGCGTGCAACATTGATGCCTTATAAAAATGTTTGGTCGACACGGTGCTAGACTTTTATAACGTAGCTCCTCGATATTCTCGAAGCCCCCTGACTTCTCGGCAGAGATTCTTGAGCCCGCCTCTCACGGCGCAACCTCGCATGCGTTGCTCGGCTCGAGCGCCAAAGACCCATATAATGCCCCATTCTCATTCTTGGCCTTGTGTAAATGTGGTGGAAGCACCCGAAACTTGTCATCGGTGTACAATTACAAACACCCAAACCGTCTTTTGTCCCGCACGTCATCCCTGTGAACCACCTACGTTCTGCTCGGCGAAACACTTACGATTTGTTCAACACTTGTTATCAAAGTACACGTTCAACTTATCCATTTATCCCAATTGTCTACTACTCCTCACTGTTACGTACCAGATGTACACGTGTCCCTAATCTTTCCGAGTGGGCATTTCTGTTATTACACAAACAGCCCATCGTGTCACGAGACCGCGATATTCACTCCGACGGTCGATGGCACACCGGCCAACTGCCCCACCCTCACTGGACATTCCTGAACCTTCTGACAACTTCGACCATTCTTGCAAATCTACAAACGGAAATATCACGAATGTTTTTTTGAAATCTCGACCCATCGTGACAAATCTGAATTTATAAAGTTGCATCTCGCATCCTCACCGTCGATTCTCGAAGCCCCCCAACTTCTGGATGGAGCTTCTCGAATTCGACCACTCACGACGCGACTCCGCACGTGTCGCTCGACGACCAACGCAATGACCCTGACTACGCCTCATTTGTAACTCGTCACTTGTATACATGTGTTCGATTGTTTTGACACTTGTCATCGAAGTACACTTACCGCTAATTATAAATTGCTCGAGTGTCCCACATTCTAAATCGTGTTCTACCTCGTAACTTCTACCTATCCATCATCTATGCTCCGTTCACTAGGTATCCGACCGCATTGGCGCAAGAGAGGCATCCGACTACTTTAATCATCTAAAGGACTACCTCGCACAAGCCGTCAGTGCATCTCGCACGTCAAGACTTTGCAGACATCGCGACTACGACATGAAGTGAGCGAGCACAACTGACGACCAGCAGCGGGTCATCGGTGACGACTTTGGCGATGGAGGAGCAGAACGTGCCGATGCACACGAATTCTAAAGTGGCAGTGAACGCTGGTGTGGCGGGCTATGCGGCAGCTGGAGCAAACCCTACGGCTTCGTTGACCAACCCGGTCACGGACCCAACGGCGACAAACCAGCCGCCCTAACCAACAGCCCCGACGACGACAGCAGGGACGACATGTGGCACTGGGCGACAGGCGCGGATCAACGAAGAACTGGCGAACTGCATTTCCACGCTCGAGAGAATCAACAGCCACCTGCTCCAGCAACTCAATGTCACAATGGAGGCTCTTGGCATCTCAAGCGCATGTGAAGCGGTGCTCGTCGAGAGAATTTCCCAACTCTCGAGCGAACCCAAGAGTCGTCCAGATCCACCAGAACCGTTTGATCCTGCAAACTTCAAAGGACCGACGGTTCGGATGTGGCTGACGATTCTAGAGGTGTACTTCACCGCTGCTGGGGTCAATGGCGATCAAAAGAAAATTGACCTCGAGGCCGCGCTTTTGCATGACACGGCGTTATCCTGGTGGTCCGATCTAAAGACCATCCAGTGGCAGCACGAGACTAGCGGAGCCTCATCAACGGCCAACGGTGCCCGTCTCTTATCGCCGACCGTAGACGTTTTACCCTTGGAGCAGATCAACCTGCAGTGGCAAGACGCACTGACGCCACCAACCGACTGGAATCCATTTTTGCACCCGATGCTTGCATGCTCTGGACGACTGAACAAGAAGTCCGACGTACTATACAAGCTCCAGCGTCTACGTCAGCAGTCCAACGTGGCAGAGTACACGCAAAGATTCTCCGAGATCATCACCGGAACAGACATCGCTCTCGACGAACTCTGTTTTCACTACAACAACGGCCTCACGCGAGATATCCAGCGAGCAATCGTTATTTCGGCATCCAGAATGACTTGTTGCGGATGATCACAGTAGTAGAAAGGATCGACATGTCAGAAGAATGCAATGAGCAAGGACAGCAAGAGAAGAAGCAGGAAGAAGCAATGGGACGTACACAAGCTCGTCAATGGAATGATCGAAGCAGAAAGGCGAGAGCAGTCCCGAGGAGTCAGTTGCAAGGCTTGAGGAGAGGGGAGGCACCAAGGATGTGAAGTGGACAGGGGGCCGACGAGAGAGGGCACGGGCGAGGCGATGTCTGGGTTGATGTGTGCTGAGTGAATGATGAAGGAGCGAAGAGAGATGAGCTGGGAATGGTTGGCAAAGGTAGGATGAGCGAGGAACGAGCAGAGCGAGAACACGGTGGCGAAGCCGTGGAGCCAAAGGGGAACAGGATGGAAAGAACTGTTCTAGTTAACTCGAGGGAATGAACATCCTCAGTATAAAAGGACAGAACAGGACAGAATAGAAAAAACAACAGCTTCTTTTTGCTAGCCGGACGCGGGTGACAGCTGTCACTTCATTAGGAGATAACTCGGATGTGTCGGTTCAACGGTCTTTGAGCCGAACGTTGGATGCCGAGGTGGTTCGTTCTCGGACCTGAACCATTATTGAGAGGAGATATTCCTTCTGAGTTAGTGCACTGAGTGTGTTTCGTAGGTGGTATTTTCTGACACCCCCCTTGAAACACACACAGGGTACTCACACAGGAAGGATCCAGGAGTCTTCTAGTCCTCCTCTGTTGAAGGTGTGGCTATAGATAATGGAGAGGGAGGACTAGAGAGATACTCTGGAGGAGGAACCCTCAGTGGTTCCGGAAGACTGCGCACTATGACGCGTTGAGGGTGGTTAAGCCACCATGGTTGTCCTCTCCTTCCACTGATTTCTCTCAGTACTATCACTAGTGCATGGATGTCAGATATTGGAGCATCATAATGTGTGAGAGAGGTTCGGAAGGGTTGCTCTGTTGTGAGCCAGAGAATAAGCAAGGCTTGATACTCGACATAGAAGTAATTCGGCCAGTATCGGGTGACTTTTCTGTCGTCATTAAAGTTGTAATGATCAGAGTGGAATTAACCTCTCCTTTGGGAGAGAATGGTCCAGAGATTGATGTTGTGCATGTC
The DNA here is from genome assembly GCA_023375785.1 of Penium margaritaceum. Classification (NCBI taxonomy): domain Eukaryota; kingdom Viridiplantae; phylum Streptophyta; class Zygnematophyceae; order Desmidiales; family Peniaceae; genus Penium; species Penium margaritaceum. The sequence goes on along the minus strand of SZWC01019170.1, from coordinate 7,832 downwards.
AACGTTGGTGGTCCTTCGCAAGGCGGAATGCGAGGTGTGATAGTTTTGTATGCTAATGGAGTTGAAGTGGAGTATTGGGATACTTCTGGCAATGGCGAAGGTCTCCGGAGAGATTTGTCGTTGCTCCCACCAGGAGATGGATCGTCGACCCGCCATTTGTGGTCCTTCGTTGGAGCAGAAGGTGGGTAACTCTTGGGGCCACCAAGAAGAGAAGAGCTCAGGAAGAGGAGGACACAGGCCAGTGGGATGCAGCAAGTTTATTTCTGGAGAAGTTGGAGAGGCTGGTTCTTGCAGACGTAGAAGCAGAGAACTACTGCGGGTAAGGTAGAGATGAATGCTGGTAAAGTTAGGTTGATGGCAGGAGGGAGAACGATGCTGATAAAGGGAGGGCAGGGGCACAACCACGTACGCAGCGGGAGGTTCGGCTTGGGCGCAGGTCGTCGCAGAATGGGCGATGTGACCGGACGGATCCTTGTGCCGAGCAAATGATGAAAATGAATGAAACCAGAGCAACCATTAATGGCGGAAAGGGCGCAGGGGTGAAACCACGTGCGCTGCTGAGTAGAGGGATAGAATGCAGCAAGGGGAAGGCGATTGCCGATGCACCGTGAGAAATCTGCTGCCGGCATGGGAGCAGGCTGCTGCGAAGCGGACAGCTAGCTTGTGCAGGACCCTGTACTGGCCGCACATGCTGATGATTACTGACGAGGAAGTGGAAGTTGCTGAGATAGGAGTGTGTGCAGGGGCGAACCGTGTGCACTGTGGAAATTTTGGCGTGGGTGCAGGTCATCGCTCAACACGTGATGTGACAAGGCGGATCCTTGTGCCAAGCGGAGGACGATGCGAAAAGCGAAGGAAGTAATGATGACGGAGTGGACGCAAGGGCGAAACCACTTGCGCTGCGAAGCTGATAAGGATGTTGATGCTGATGATGGCGCGGTTGAGGCTAAAGCAAAGGCGGTTTGCAGGAGACAGAGGAAGCTGATGTAGAAGTGGCTCGAGGAGGAGGCAGAGGAAGCTGAGATACTGGAGGATGACATGGCGGAGGTACGACGGTGCTGAGGAGGAGGCGTAGAGGCTGAGGGAGGCTCGAGTGAAGAAAATGAAGTGGCGGCAGCAGCGGGAGGCAGAGGAGGCAAATGGAAAGGAGGCTGATGGAGGATGTTGACGACACGATGAAGGAGGAGGATGACAGTGATGGAGGATTGGCGGCAGGAGGCGGAGGAGAGAGCAGAGAAGGAGCGGTAGTGGGCGCGGGCAAGGCAGCTAGTCGTTCCGTTGTCAGGAGAGTGACGGCTTGTTCCCCAGTTGGCCCGAGACCGACAGGCAAGAAGACTGGTGGTGTCCGATGTCCTGACAGTGAGAGAAGATGGTTGCAGCAGGAGAAGTCGTGAGGTCAGCAGAGATGTCTGTGGTTGTTAGGAGAGTGACGGCGTTTTCCTCAGTTAGCTCGGAGCATGAGCAGGAAGACTGGTGGTGTCTGATATCCTGGCTGTGGATGACAATCTGCTACTGCTGATGACAAGCAAAGGTGGTGCAAGAGCGTGGCTTGAGAGGATGACGTCGATGAGGTGAATATTCTGAGGTAGTTAGGAGTGGATGGGACAGATGAAGCAGATGCGGAAGTCGAAGACGTTTGCGGAGGCCGAGTGACAAGGGATGACAGGCGGCAGGCGACAGGAAGCTTCTAGGAAGATGTAGGCAGGCGACGGCTTGAGAGTTACTTGCGACTATGGTCGAAGAGTCACCAATCGTTGGCCACGGGCGCGGAGTGGGCGCAGGGTTTGATCGGAACAGCAAGTCGTTACTCCAACGTGAGGAGCAATTCAAGCGGAGCTGCTGGTGTCAGCTACTGAAGAAGCGGAGAGGCGCAAAGTGGTAGTAGCGGCGGCAGAGGAATGCTCGATAGAGAAATAAAGCAATGGCAGTGGCAGAGCGATGACTGGGTCACGGGTTACCAGGTGATGTTGCCTGATGCTCTGATACCATGTCAGAAGAATGCAATGAGCGAGGACGGCAAGAGCAGAAGCAGGAAGAAGCAACGAGACATACACAAGCTCGTCAATGGAATGACGGAAGCAGAAAGGCGAGAGCAGTCCTGTGGAGTCAGTCGAAAGGCTTGAGGAGAGGAGAAGCACCAAGGATGTGAAGTGGACAAGGGGCTGGTGAGAGAGGGCCCGGGCGAGGCGAGTGTTGGGTTGATGTATGCTGAGTGAAGGATGACGAAGCGAAGAGAGATGAGCTGGGAATGGTTGGCAAAGGCAGGAGAAGCGAGGAACGAGCAGAGCGAGAACACGGCGGCGAAGCCGTGAAGGGGAACAGGATGGAAAGAACTTTTCTGGTTAACTCGAGAAAATGAACATCCTCGGTATAAAAGGACATAACAAGAAAGAATAGCAAAGCAACGGCTTCTTTCCGCTAGCCGGACACGGTTGACAGCTTTCACTTTACTAAGGGATAACTCAGTTGTATCAGTTCAACGGTCTTTGAGCCGAACATTGGATGCCGAGGTGGTTCAGTCTCGGACTTGAACCATTATTGATAGGAGATTTTCCTTCTTGGTGAGTGCACTGAGTGTGCTTTGTAACGGGTATTTTCCGACACGACATCGCCGACTACAACACTCGGATCCAGAAATCCTACAACTGGCGACCACCTAACCACAAATATCAGGGAAACAGAAAAAACCAGTTGGCGGACTCCTCGACTCCAATGGAAGTGGACCCGTCGACCCGAGAGAAACGTGAACCTGCTACAACTACGGAAAAGTCGGGCACATCTCTCGCAAATTTCGGAGCAAGCAGCAGGCCAAAAAGGGAGGAATTCACAGAAAAACAAGTCGGGAGACGGCAAAGGGCAGGAGTAAAAGGCGCAACTCTTGTCCGTGAGGAGCGATCTGCACCTAACCATTGTCCATCTGAATGGCCAACATTGCCGCAGAGGGTTTCTGAGATCGTAAAGTTCGATGAGGGGTACGATGAAGACCAACCAGCGATACTGCTAAAAGTTGAGCCTTGAGGATGCAGAAATCGCAAAACGGTACCGGCACTATTGGATGGAGGAGCTTCACACAGCTTCGTGAGCAACGACATGGTTCGCAAGCTGGGTTTGCAGAATGAACCAGGGATGTTTGAAGGAAAAACCGTCGATGGGAGACTATAGAAATGGAGACTCCAAGAACCACTATGACTACAAGTGGGAGAGTTGCGGGATGTAACCACTACGACAACAAGTGGGAGAGTTGCGGGCTGAAATTTTCAGCAAAATCGACTTGCGTAGTGGATATCACCAGATACGCGTGGCAGACGCCGACATCGAGAAAACAGTGTTCCAAAGCCGCTACGGGCACTTTGAGTTCACGGTCATGTCATCGGACTCTCAAATGTCCCGACGACATTTATGGCGGCAACAACATCTTCCGACTGTACCTTGACAATTTTTTCGTGGCATACCTCGACGACATTTTAGTGTACATCGCATCCCGGAGGAGCACGATGGACATCTTAAAAAAGTCCTTGAAGTTTTACAAAGAGAGAATTTGTTTAGAAAACTCTCAACATGCGACTTTGGTCACCGTTTTATCGAGTTTTTAGGCCACTTCATCAACGGCGGACACATCACCATGGACCCAGAAAAGGTGCTAGCAATCGTTGATTGGCCAACACCGACCAATGTTCAAGAGATTCAGGTTTTTCTCAGATTCTTCAATAACTATCGGCACTTCGTACGGGACTACGCGCGAGTGTCAATGCCTCTCTCCGACCTCACTAGAAAGGAAAACGAGTGGCGGTGGGGAGACAACGAACAAGAAGCGTTCTTCGCTTTGTGGAATGCTCTGACCTCTGCGCCAACCCTACGATTAGCAGATCAAACGATCGACTACGTCATGGCCACGGATGGATCGGACCGAGCCATTGGCGCGGTTCTTCTACAAGACCATGGCAACGACGAACAACCGCTCGCATACATGTCTAAAAAAATGGCAAGGACCGGAACTCAACTACGCACTACACGAGAAGGAGATGCTGGCGGTCGTGCACGCGTTCAAGACGTGGCGGTATTACCTGGAGTGTTGCCGATGCGTCGTGCGCACCGTCCAGCACACGTTTGAAATATTTGAAGACGCAGCCGAATCTAACCCGAATTCAAACCCGATGGATGGAGTTCCTTGAATCCGGGTTCGACTACAATATCAAGTACCGACCAGGCAAAACTAATCCGCCGGACGCACTTAGCTGTCGACCAGATTTCATGGCCGACGTGGCAACTCTACACCTGCAGCAAGACCCGTACCTTGAGCGATTCTTCGCACAAGGCTACGACCAACACGGCGGATATGATAAAAAGAAATTCTGGTTGGACGTACCCTATTGCCGACGGCGCTTCACTCGCCAAGTGGTCGTTTCCCCGAACGTCGAACTTCGTCGAATGCTGCTCGAAGAATGCCACGACACCGGACCAGGTCGACACTTTGGAGAGGAAAAGACACTAAAGAAGTTGTCAAAAAACTATTGGTGGAATAAGATGCAGTCCGACGTGGCCAAATTCTGCAAAACCTGCAATACATGTCAGCGACACAAATCCCGTCGCACGAGGCCACCTGGACTTCTACAACCGCTTCCTGTTCCGAGGGAACCATGAGCAGACATCTCCATGGGCTTCGTCACAGGATTACCGGTCACACCCGAGGGATATGACACAATCCTCGTGGTCGTCGACGGGTTTTCCAAAATGCCCCACTTCATCCCGACAACGACCACCGTCACCGCCGAGGGAACAGCGCGGCTGTTTCTAAACAACATTGTGCGGCTACAAGGCGTACCGAGAACCATCACGAGGGACAGAGACGATCGATTTACCAGCCATTTTCGGCGCGAATTGATGACTCGCTACGACAGCAGAATTCAACTTTCAACATCGTTTCATCCTCAAAGCGACTGCCAAACCGAGCGGACAGATCAGAGGCTTGAACAGCTTCTCCGAACAGTATGCAAACCTCATAGGACGGACTGGACGCAAGAACTCCTGATTGCCAAAATTGCATATAATTCGGCTATTTCTACCGCAACCGGTAAAACTCCATTTGAAGTGGCATATGACAAACTTCCCGCCACACCAGCCAGACTACAAAGTCGTAGCAACATTCCCGTAGTCGACGTTCAACGTCGCGACTTCACTACATCTAGTAAGAAACACGGCAGACTCTTGCAAAGACTCAAGCAACGATGAAGCGAGCAGTTGACCGAAATCGCAGTGACGATGTATTCGCCGCTGGCGATCATGTTCTCCTCAACTCAGCGAACATCAGAATCTGAGGAGCTGACTGTTCAAATCTCAAACCTCGATGGTTGGGAGCGTTTGAGATCGAGCGCATGCAAATCCCTGTAGTTGCGCGACTTAAACTCCCCGACACTATGCAAGTTCATCCGGTGTTCCATGTCAGTCGACTCAAGCACTACAGAGACCCCGGAGAGAACTTTCCTGGCAGGGATGTCCCTCCACTTCTCGTCCAAGTGGACGAGGACACCGAGTACGTCATCGAGGACATCCTCAGCCACCGACGACGCGGCGAGACAACAGAATGTCTTGTCAAATGGCACGGTCACGACGCCGCGCACAAAAGCTGGGAACCCTGCGACAACCTCGGAGAGGTCGATCATCTCATCGACGGTTATTACCGCCGTCTTCGGGCCGCATCTGTACGTGCGCCAGGACGTCGCGGCTAAAAGGGGGGGAAGTGTTACGTACCAGACGTACAGGAGCCCCTTATCTTTACGAGTGGGCTTTTCTGTTATTACACAAACAGCCCATCGCGTCGAAAGACCGCGATATTCACTACGACGGTCGAGGACAAACCGGCCAACTGTCCCGCCCTCAAGTAGATATTCCCGAACCTTCTGATAGCTTCGACCATTGTGGCGAACCTACGAACGGAAGTATCACGAACTTTTGGTCGACTGCTCGACGCATCGAGACGAATCTGGATTTATAAAGATGCATCTTGCATCCTCACTCTCGATTCTCAAAGCCCGCCGACTTCTCGACGGAGCTTCTCGAATTCGACCACTCACGACATGACTCCGCACGCGTCGCTCGACGACCGACGCAATGACCCCGACTATGCCTCATTTGTAACTCGTCACTTGTATATATGTGTTCGATTGTTTTGATACTTGTCATTGAAGCAAAATTATCACTAATTATGAATTGCTCAAGTGTCCCACGTTATAAATCGTGTTCTACCTTGCAACTTCCACCTGTTCACCATCTACGCTCCGTTCGGCATAACACTCACCACGTCTGTGTGAACCGTCTACGTCCTGCTCGAAACTCGTGTTCGTGGTCGACTTTGGTGCTCATGATTGACGTTGGTGATATGATGTCACTTAAAATTCGAGTCATTTCATTGAATCCTACATGCAGGGAGCTCGGTACTCCGCTTGGTTCACCACGTATGTCAGAGCAGTTACCACCGACCATACGTCTTAGCCCACTTGCGTTGGCGGAAGTCGTGGGTGCGTAGGGATTACACGGATCTACCGACGTTCGCTTTTCCACTTTGAGTCGGAATTTTGGAATTCAAGGCGTTTCGAACACGTCTGGGCAGCCGTGTGTATTAAGAATTTTAGAGATCACGGGTGCAAATGTGCAAGTGGTGACATAGATTTACCCATACAAACCGGACGATTCCGCGTCCGGTTGGCATGGGGTTATGTCGGTTTGGGTAGATCTATGTTGAGCACTAGTGTCCATTTCAGGCAAGAAGTGGTCGCGTATGATTTTGTCGTCTAGTATAGCGGACAGCAGCGGGCAACGGCACGACGGAACGAGGGTGGGCGGGCCAAGTTTCACCCACTTTCAGACGTCGGAACTCCCGGGAGCCTCACACGCTGATGTCAGCAAATGGGTGGGTAGGACTCGCGTCCTTAGTCACCCCTTCCGAGCCGTAACCAGAAACAACCCACAGCCGAGTTCTATGCCATTGCATTCGATTGGCACGTGGCCTACCCACCTTCGCAACGGCTTCGACAAGGGAAGCAGCTGCAGTTGCAGAGGCCGCAGCGGGAACAGCATTGTCCGATAATGGCTCTCACTCGGGCATCCGCATGGCTACGTCTCTCACATTCTCCAGCAGCATGGGCGCCAGTTGCCCCGTGTGTGCTGCTTCTGCTGCTCCTGGCCTCGCAGGACAGGGAAGGCCATGTACGGGAGCAGCCCTTTCATGCAGGGCGAGAGCTTTGGCAGCAGCAGCAGTGGCGACTGCGCTGGGAGGGGCCGGCAATCCTCACGGTGGAAGCCATAGCGCTGCGACCAATCGTTACAAGCAAGGATGGTGAGTGGGCGGTGGTGTGTTGCAGCTGGTGGCTGTGGGTGTTGGCCAAAAAGAACGCACCAGCATAAGGCAGCATGCGTGAGAGCCAGCTTTGCCTTGGCACTCTCAACGGTGTCCTGTCCACGAAGTACGGAAGCCTGAAACACACCTCGCACGTCTCACTAGGCCCATAGCCGGTGGCGGCGCCGGCGTGGGCAGCATGCTGGGCAGCCGCGAACCCACCTCCGCTGCCAACCTTGCAAGGTTTTTCATCGTACGGAATCTCTCTGAAGAGGCCAACTCCTTAGTGAGTGCCAACTCTCGGACCTGGGTTTGAGGTTAACAGGCTGGAATGAAGATACAGCATTCGCCTGTTCCCCAAACACGCTGAGGTGCTGACTCGAAATCCAACTCCACAATGAGAAGGAGGAAGAGGAGGAGGAGGAGGTGGTGGTGGTGGTGGTGGTGGTGGTGGTGGTGGTGGTGGTGGTGGTGGTGGTGGTGGTGGTGGTGGTGGTGG
>SZWC01019169.1:13683-39659 GCA_023375785.1 Penium margaritaceum | reverse complement strand
AGAGAGAGAGAGAGAGAGAGAGAGAGAGATAGAGAGAGAGAGAGAGAGAGAGAGGCAACGATTTTGATCTTCTTTTTTTTGTTGGAGCTGGCAAAAGCCACAGTCAAGTACACCTCTTAACATGAGAGGCGCATGCAGGAAGAATTTCCTTTTGACCTAGCTGGGCGAAACTGTTCGGGGAGGAAAAGAATAATCTCAGTTTCATTTGAGAGTTTAGATTTTCTCTTGGTGAGCATAGATTTGTGACTTGGGATAGACAGAGTTATTTGACTGTTGGATTGTGTTGTTTGAGCAAGTGGTTGTTGGAATCTTCTGCTGTATGTTTACCTTCATACGTGACTCATGATCTGTACCTCCCATGATGCATTCACGTATTTGTCCGGCGGCCAGTGGCCATGTTCAGAGTGTTGATAAGTCCTTCGAACCTGTCAATTGATTTTTCGAAGGAGGCAATGAACTGGTGCATGTAGTAGCCAACCAAAACTGCTACGCCAGAGTTTTTGTACAAAGTAATGTATTATCCTTCCATCATTGAAGCCTTTGTCGTTTTCTTTTGCCGCATGCCCCCACATATGCAAATTTTAATGTAGTCCCAAAAGCACTGGATGCCTTAAAAAATTATGCGAGTTAATTGTTTCCAGTAACATCATAGCATTTCCATCCAGTACCATTGTGCTTCGATACTAAATATGAGCTGGGTAGAAGCGTCAGCTGTTCAGTGGCAGAAGGTAGCTGAGCAAACACAAACCTGGAAGAAAGGGACACTTGATGGATTCATGATTTGAAACTAGTTGTAGTATCCTGTCCTGTCCTGACAAGTGTTAGAAGCTTCAAGTGGATTTTTTTCAACGTGAGAACCACAAACGAGGCATAGCAGTTGCCTTACGTGTGAGAAGAGTGTACGAAGTGTGTAGCTACAATGTCAATTCCCGCATGCAGAAACCTCACCAAGAAGTCAAGGAGTTCAAGATCCCTTGGGATTATTTGAGGAGCTTCTTTACAGAAATAAAGTTCCATAAGAAGATTAAAAATATGAATTTCACAGGGCCGGCGCCAATTCTGCCGACCTCTGTAGTATTCCGCCAAGTGGATTTTAGATGGTAAATAGGTAGACATTTTGGAGAAAATGATTGTTGGGGATATCTGGACGGATAAATTGATAAAATAATCCTGGTTACCTCTCTGTCCTCATATGAGGTATTGTGTTCCTATTCACATCGAAGATTCGAACCTACCTGGTTCCTGGCCTACTGGAGACGCAACCCTGGCTGCGGTGGTTGATGTTTTACGCCGACCTGAACGGCTGGACAGGTTTCTTTGACGCCCCGATAATCCAGGCCGTCAGAGCTCGAGAATACATCGAAAAATTTGTTTCCGCGTTATTGGCCTCGCTAGGTTTGCAATAGTGACGATGGTTTGATGTTAGGAGCTGTTTTGTCTTGCATTACCAACGGTGAAACTTCTGCATGAACTTAATGCAAAGAAACACGAGAAAACATTGTTTTTCCAATTCCCATGCCGCTCGCAATGTCGCCGTTAGGACGGCTTACACCATAGGGCCTTAAAGTCAGGTTGGAATAATCTACTGACCAGATGGACCGGCGGATGAAACGGGCGGTCATCGCTGGCCGTCACATGTTTCGGAAGTAGTTTCTTCGAACAGGAGCTTCCCAGACCTACCTGTCCTTGACGTCGCCGAATATCGTGGCGACTGGTCAGGTCGTCGCCTCGCATAAGTTTGCCCTATCTGAACACTCGAGTAATTTTTAATTAGGAGTGAATGTATTTTGATGACCTATGACTGAAGCTTCGAGCACATATAAACAGGTGAAGAAAATATTAACAAGGCATACTTGGGATCTTAGGCGCTCAAGTTAAACGAAGCGTGAAACATCCCAATGTGAGTGGCCATATCAAGTTACTTAACTAAGAAGTTGGAGGCTTGGAGAAAATCAAGGCATGTCTTTGTAAAAGTCTACTGATGTCGAGAAGTCAATCAAATAGTATCAAAACATTGATGTGGTTTGTGATGTTTCAATAGATTATTTCAGAAACTAGTCCATTTCTTTAACCTTTTGTAGTGGAATCAGTGTAATCCATTTGCCCATGTACAGAGTTAATGAATTCGTCTACATCAAGGAAAAAACATTTCCCCCTTTTAGCAGCAGGATACAAGACATCTATTGATCAACGCTAAGATAATCATCAATTTGCTGATCAACGTCCTGCATTTTGTCGTATGGCTCCCTTCTATTATGCATTTCTTCGTAACGTTGCCCCTTTACAAAATACTTCGTCACCTTGCATTGTCATTTGTGTCCATGAATGTCTTTGCATGGCATCCGCCGCAAATCTTTGTTGGATGGTGTGAGGACGTGGTGAGTGAATCATCATAGCCAGAATGGTTTGTTAAACCTCTTTTGGTTTTTTCATATCCGTTGAGTTCCTCAAAATCCCTTGCAAACACTTGCTGAAGGTAATAGTCTCATCCTACATGTAGCATCTTGATCTCAGCCACCAAGCCCGATCATCAATTTAGAGCTTCTGCAACATTGATTTTTCCAGGTTGGTGCTCGATATTGCAGTCAAAGTTATGCACAAGAAACACTATTCATTGAGCCTCCTGATTTAGGTTTAGATGGGTCTTGAGATGCTTTAGTGCATGCAAATTAGTATGCAGGATACATCCTCAGCTTTACAAGGAGCATCACCACGTCTTGAACATGTTGTACAATCACCAATATTCGTTTTTCATACAATGCATGGTTCAACTCTAGGTCAAACAACTTTCACAAAATGTATTCGACCAGTTGTTTTTTACCACAGTTATCTTGGAGGAGAATGGCTTCAATGTCTCAATTGACACATCGGTTGTCATGGTATGGTCTCTATTGGATCTTCCTGTTGTAAGGCTTGTGACAAGATCAATGTGTTTCTTAAGGCATATACGCTTCTTGCTTGTTTTTAACCCAAGTCCATTAAATGATCTTTCAAGTAAGATGGGATAGAAGCACCGATACCGTGGTGTAATCCTATACCAACTGATGATAGCTACATAATCCATGAAACACTTGAATGTCTCCATCTTTGGTGGATATGGGCCAACGAGCAATTGCTACCACCTTTTAAGGAACCATTGATTTGCCTGCAGTTGATGATGTGGCCCAAAACCTCGATTAAAACGAGGCCAAAAATCACACTTCCAGTTTCTGAATATGTTATCTTTTAAATACTTCAATAAAGTTTCCAAGGTACCCAATGTGCTTATCTGGCATGCAACCGAGCACCGAGATGTCACTGCTGTACAAAATGACAAATTCATCAAGGTACGGCATGAACATGCCCCACCCTGCATAAACATCGTCGTGGCATTAGTGATTCCAATCCACATAATCATGAATATCCTTTTATGATGTGCGAATAATGTGATGTTCACTTTGGAGGACAAAAATGTGCTCCTCCGAGCCGGTCAAGAAGCATACCTGCTCGCAGAGGAGGGCAATGGATCTTGATTGTTGTATTGTTTGATGCTCAATGGTCCATCTAGGTCCGCATATCAGATGCCTTCTTTTTATTTTACTAAAGCGTTGTGGCTGCGTATGGTGGCGTGGAAGGGCATATGAAGCCCTGTGCAAGCATCTTTGCTTGTGTTTAAGCTTGGTCAACTAGTATTGTCCATCCAAAATATCCCTTTGACTATCGGTCTGCTGCCTGGCTTCAACTCAATTTGGTGGTCGACGCCGAGAAGTGAGAGACTAACCCATTTGAGTCCCCAAGAAGTGGTGCAAACTCCTTGTAACGGGCCGGATCTCCAGCTCCTGCTCTGAAGTCGTCGTCGGAGTTCGCAGAATGGCGTTCTCAGTCCGCGTCAGGGGTTTACCCCCTTCGCAAGACTGAGGGGCAATCGTTATCAACGACCCAGAGCAGGGAGACTCGAATATTTCGAGTCTCCGGAGGCCCATTTCCGTTTTTACCTAACCCCTGGTTTTGGGACCCAAACCGGGGGTTTTTACCTCGAACTCATGAGTTTGCACGAGTTTTCCGGTTTAGAAACTCGTAGTTTGTCCTAAACGAACTCGAGTTTCAGTTTTGACGCGTCGGCGCGAAATCGTCGCGTGCGAGGCACGATCGACGATTTCGCGCCGATCTTTCTCGTTCGCTACTCGCTCCTCGCTCTATCCCTCGTATTCGCTTGTTCTCACAAGCAAGGAGGGCAAGTGAGGACGAGGGCACGAGGCCACAGGCCTCGTCCCTCGAGGCCTCACGGCCTCCTGGCCGCCGATCGAGCCACCAGCTCGATCGGCGGCCGATGGCTCGCCGGCGGGTGGCCGGCCGGTCACTTGACCGGCCGCCGGCCACCCAGCCGGTCGGCCGCCGGCCGGCCGGTAGCCAGCGAGTGGCTGGCCACCGGCCAGCCCTCGCGATAGCGAGGGGTGGCTTGCAGCCACCCCCTCGCTATCGCGAGGTGGGAGGGCCGAACTGGCCCTCCTGCTACATTCCTCCCCACTTATTATGAACCGTCCCGGTTCATGACCAACAAGTGAGAATGCCAGGTAGTGAGTTGTCAACGTTGTGAAATAAAATAAATAATTTCAATCACCAGCTAAACATGAACACGTGCATGGTACGTAGACCTAAGCTGCAGCTTGTAGGTCAGCACGGCTAGCGGTCTCCCCCCTTTAGGCTGGAGCGTCCGCGCGACAACCATGTTGGGCGTCCCCAACCTCCTATGGTCGCTGTCTATGAATGCTGCCCTATGGGAATGTTGTTCACTTTTCCCGCGTTCAGGTGGTACCTCCTGCCACGCGTCAATCTGTGCAAGCTGCAAGCTCGCTCCAGTACTCGTTGACCACCCCTGTGGGCAACCGAGATTCGGGCTCCCATGAATTGTGTTCAGGTCCACAACCAGCCCAATGAACGAGGTACTCCCTGACAACGCGCGACCGAAGAGTACGCTCTCGGTGCAGGAGTAGGCGAAGAACCTCGTATTGGCCGTCGTCAGCCAGGACTGCTGGCGGTGGCTGAACGGTTCCTTCTGCCGTGTATGGAGCCAGCAGGCTCACATGAAACACGTCGTGTATCTTCATACTCGGCGGGAGTAGCAATCGGTATGCCACTGGCCCGATACGTGCCACAATGGGAAACGGCCCAATCCACTTTGGTAGAAGTTTTCTCACCCCTTGCGACTTCAATCGAAGGTTTTTAAAGCTAAGCAGCACTTTGTCACCGATATCAAATGACACCTCCGTTGGCAAATGCCTTTTGTCGCTGCCGAGCTGCTTGAAGGTGACCCTTCGCCTCCTGTAACAAGGAGTCGATGCGCTCGGCAAAGGCTTGAGCAGAAGGGACCTGCCCTCCTGTACTCCCACTCTTCACCAATGAAGAGGGTACCACTGGATGCCGACCACTGTTCAACACGAACGGTGTGAACTGTGTGGAATCGTTCACCGAGTTGTTCACTGCAAACTCTGCCGGTGCTAGGAATTCGTCCCAATCATGCATGGCAGGGTCCACGTACATGCGGAGCATCTGCTCCAGAGTGCGATTCATGCGCTCTATTTGTCCATCTGTTTGAGGGTGAAACGCTGTCGACATTTGCGACTCGCTGCCGAAGTACTCGTGCATCTTTTGCCACAACTTACTAGCAAATTTTCGATCTTGATCGGAGATAATGCGCAACGGCAAGCCGTTGTACTTTACGACACCCTCAAAGAAGAGACGAGCGGTCTCCTCTGCGTTCACGTCAGTGGTTGTAGGAATGAAGTGTGTCATCTTCGTCAAAAGATCCACAACCACTAGTATTGCATCATGGCCACGGGCCGTGTCCGGAAGACCAATTAAAAAGTCCATGCTGACGCACTCCCATGGAGTCCCAGGAATGGGAAGCTGCTGGAGGAGTCCAGCAGGCTTCTTGTTACGAGCCTTATTCCGGAGACATGGGTCGCATGTCATGCAATACTTACGGACATCGACACTCCACCCTGGCCACCAATAATGGTCCGAGAGTACCTGTCCGGTCTTTCGGGGTACCACGTGACCTGCGACCGGCGGGTCGTGGAACTGGGAGATAACCTTTGCTCGAAGGTCTCCCGAGTTTGGCACAACAACTTGTTCCACGTGCCAGAAGATTCCCGCGGCCTCCACCAAGCCGTACTTGTCCAGATTTCGAGAGTCTTGAAACCAAGAATCCACACAGTATCCCATCCGGATCCTGTTTACAAAACCGTTGTAATGGATAATCTCTCGTGGTGGTTGACGCAGAGGTGCAGGGGGATCTCGTGGTTGTGCGGTTGCTGTTGCAATGGCAATAAAACACCCACTGATCTAAGTGGTTGCTTTAATTTCCACAGGCTTTCGGCTTAGTGGATCGGCCACATTGATGCGTCCTGGCCGATATTCCCATGTGAACGAGAATCGACTCAGGTATTCGCTCCAACGCGCCTGTCGTTTTGACAGGTTCGGTTGCGTTTGGAAAAACACCAATGGATTATGGTCGGTCACGACCGTCACACCCCCTTCAGCACCCTCCAGGTAGCAACGCCACATTTTGAAAGCGTGTACTACCGCAAGGAGCTCTTGATCCCCAGTCGTGTACCGCGTTTCCGCGGGTATGAGCTTTCGGCTTTCATACGCAACTGGATGACCGTTCTGCATGAGGACGGCTCCAATTCCTACTACCGACGCATCACATCGAACCTCCCACAGTTGCGATGGGTCCGGAAAAGCTAGAACGGGCGCCGTGGAGAGAAGCTCTTTGACTTTGAGAAAAGCGTTCTCACAATCAGATGTCCATTCCCAACGCACGTCTTTTCGCGTGAGCCTGGTTAGCGGTGCTACCAGGGTCGAATACCCTTGCATAAACCGTCAAAAGTAGTTTGCAAGGCCGAGGAAAGACCGAATCTTCCCAACATCTTCGGGGCGTGGCCAGTCCACAACGGCTTGGACTTTTTGTGGGTCGACACGGATGCCGTCCTTGCTGACGATGTGTCCAAGGTACTCGAGCTCATCTTGTGCAAACTTGCACTTGCTCACTTTTGCATAGAACTTCTGTTCCCGAAGGATTGTGAGAACTTCGCGCAGATGTTCTATGTGCTCTTCCATTGATTTGGAGAAAACCAGGATATCATCCAGGTAAACCAAGACAAACTGTCCGAGTTGCTTGGCGAACGTTCGGTTCATTTCTCCTTGGAAGGTTGCCGGGGCATTTGTAAGCCCGAAGCATAACACTCGGAACTGATAGTGTCCCATGTGCGTTCGGAACGCGGTTTTGGGCACATCATCTTCCCTGATGCGGATTTGAAGGTACCCTTGAGACAAATCCAAGGACGAAAATACTTTTGCGCCTTGGAGTTGGTCAAGAAGGTCCTCAATTCGCGGTAAGGGGAATCGATTTTTCACCGTCAGCTTGTACAAAGCCCGGTAATCTACGCACATGCGTAAACCACCATCCTTTTTGTTCACAAAAAGGATCGGCGCACCGTACGGCGAGCTACTTGGCGCGATCCATCCTTTTGCAAGGTACTCTTTGATTTGGCGTTCGGCCTCTCGCCTTTCTGCTGGACTAAGGCGATACATGGGTCTGAATGGAGGAGTCGCCTCCGGTTGCAGCGAAATCGTGTGGCCCATGTGTCTTTCTGGTGGAAGCCCAGCCGGTGGGTCTTTGAATACATCCGAGAACTCCGCCAATAGAGATCTGATCTCTTGTGGCGTGTCTTCCGTCACGTCGCCCTCCACTTTCTGCAGCTGAGCCAAGAAGTATCGACAACCTTGTCGAATACGTCTCTTGACCTGCATTGCAGACAAGCTGGCATGGACTTTGAGTCGGGNCGCATGTCGCGCCCCTGATGTGCACGCGCGTTCGGCCGTGCATCAGAGTAGTGTTTCGGGTTCGCCGAATACACTTCGCTCATGTAGTCGCGCAACGCCCTCCAGCTTGTCCAAGCTTGGCCAGTGGCTGTCGTGGTGGTCTTATCCTTCAACTTCTCGCTGGCGAGACCATCACGCAAGTACTCCAGCAGCATGCACTCTGGTTACTTGAACGTCTGAGTCCCATCNGGAGGAGTCGCCTCCGGTTGCAGCGGAATCGTGTGGCCCATGTGTCTTTCTGGTGGAAGCCCAGCCGGTGGGTCTTTGAATACATCCGAGAACTCCGCCAATAGAGATCTGATCTCTTGTGGCGTGTCTTCCGTCACGTCGCCCTCCACTTTCTGCAGCTGAGCCAAGAAGTATCGACAACCTTGTCGAATACGTCTCTTGACCTGCATTGCAGACAAGCTGGCATGGACTTTGAGTCGGGTCGGTGATAATTCCGTACTCGGAATCAACGTAAAGCGACGTTGTTCTTTCCGGAGGATCATACGCTTTGATTCAAAGCACATTAGAGCCTTGTTGTCACGAAGCCAGGGATCGCCTAGCACCACGTCAAACGGGTCAAGAAGGTTGAGTACCTTCAACGTGACACTCTGTGTGTACCCTTGAATACAAATTTTTGCTTTACAAGTACCGATCACGGGTACCGTACGGTTGTCACCGACAACAACTGCGCCATNACGCGCATGTCGCGCCCCTGATGTGCACGCGCGTTCGGCCGTGCATCAGAGTAGTGTTTCGGGTTCGCCGAATACACTTCGCTCATGTAGTCGCGCAACGCCCTCCAGCTTGTCCAAGCTTGGCCAGTGGCTGTCGTGGTGGTCTTGTCCTTCAGCTTCTCGCTGGCGAGACCATCACGCAAGTACTCCAGCAGCATGCACTCTGGGTACTTGAACGTCTGAGTCCCATCGCCCTCGGTGAAGCTTTCGGCTTCCTCCACGAGTGCGGTGAACTCGCTCAAGTAGGATTCGAGCGAGCTGCCCAGCTGCCTGAAGTCCTTGATCTTTTGGAAGGCGCGTTGCGCCTCCTCGCGTTGGGTGCACTTCTTGCGCATGATCGCGCAGAAAGCCTCCCACGGCATGGGCTGCCACTCGAGGTGCGGCTGCTGCGCAGTCCACTCCTTGACCACGTACTTGAAGAGTTTGTCTTCAAGCCGCGTCGTGGCAAGGTCGCCCCACTGACTGAGTGGCGCCTTGTGGACACGTAGGACGTGCTCCATGCGATTCAGCCAGTCGTTCAGCTTCACGCCCTTCCGAAAGATCTCCACACTGTGGAGGAAGGACGTGTTCATGACCGACCCCGAAGTCGTCGAGGTAGGCAAGTCGTCGCTGCCGCCGGCAGTGGCCTCCGTAGCTGCGGCACACTGCACTTGCTGCTGCATCCGCACCTTCGTCACGCTCTGCAACGCCTTGTTCAAGTTGTTGCATTGGCGGCTTGCCTCATGGGCGGCGAGGCGCTGCAGCTGGCGATCACGGTCAAGGTCCGTGATGCTCTGCCCGACGTGGGCCAGCAGGTTGGCGAACGCGAACTTGAGCTCTGATNAACGGGTCAAGAAGGTTGAGTACCTTCAACGTGACACTCTGTGTGTACCCTTGAATACAAATTTTTGCTTTACAAGTACCGATCACGGGTACCGTACGGTTGTCACCGACAACAACTGCGCCATCCGATGGCTCGTACTTCAGGCCAACCTGTCGGGTAAAGCCAAGGCTAACCAAAGAGTCGTCCCCTCCAGTGTCAGCCAGTACGTTCACGGGAGCACCAGCTAGGTGTCCTTTGAACTACATCGTCATGTTGCCTCCACTCTTCCGAGTGAACAGACTCGACGACGGTAAGCCGAGTTTGTGATAAACACGGAATCTGTACGACGGGCGTCGCAACTCCCATGATTCACCCACTCGAGTCCACATCTTGTGGGCACGTGTGAACTCGGCCAGCACCTTCCAGTCTTTAAATTTCACTGGATCGAAATCTTCCACTAAAGGTACTGCGAATGTGATTGAACTCATTGCTTTGAGGGCGTTTGTTTCAATCACCACATTACACAACTCTTGCATAGTGGTTAGTGTCGCCACCACTAAGCAGGTTTGGTCATGCATCTCGTCTGGTGATGCAAAATTTAGTGGGCAATGTCGATCAGCAAGTGCAGAATGAGGTTCAATGAGAGGGGAGAAAACAACAGAGAAATTTGAACTCGTCAATAACTCAAATTGTTTAACATCCTCGTCTGAACACATGAACTCACACTCGTGATCCAGTTTTACCCCTGAGTGGTCCCCACTGACGTCACTGAGGGGTGGGGAAAACCCGCCCCACGGCCCTGTCCGTTACCACGGCCGGGCCCATTGCCGCGACCGCGACCCTGTCCACGGCCTTGTTCACGGCCTCCTGCTGCACCATCCCCACGAGNGCCTCCAAGGAGCCCCACCTTTCGGAGGAGGCTGTCGTCGGCGACGACGCTCGAGTGGGCGCTGCCTTGCCCCATTGCGGCCGCATCGTAGGAAGGAGGGTCCGCCCCCATTCCTCCGAGTGGCGTCGTATCTCCACCACCGGTGGTGATCTTGAGTCGGCCTGCGGCCTCGGCAGCAAACTCCGCGAGCCTTCAACGGTCGTCGCGAATTGCCTTCGCGGCAACGTCGTCAGGCTCGTTCTCGCGGAAACTTCCCGTGTGGCTGCTTTCAACGCCCTTGTTGCTTTCGGCAGTCTCGCTGCCGTCGGCAGCTCCAGGCGATGCGACGAGCGTCTTGCCCTTCTCGAGCAATCGGCTCGAGTTCATCGCACGACGATGGCGATGGTCGCGATCCTCGTCGCCTTCGCCATCGTCGACGTCGTGCTCTTCGACGGGGTCCTCCTCCGGAAGATCCTCCTCCCTCGCGTCGTCCGTCGCATGGGGGTCGCCCATGTGCGCGTCGACGTGCTCGTCGAGCACCTTTGCGGCATCCGCACGCTTCTCGGTGTCGCCGAGGTTGGTGTCGGTTGCCTTAGGCGGTAGGGTCGCCCTTGGCGATACGGTTGCCTTTGGGTTGGCAACCGTGCTCGCGGCGGCGGCTCCCAAAACTTGGAGTCCGCCGAGAGCTCGTGGTGACGCCGTCACCACCTTGCCCTTGTTGGTCTTAGACGGTCCGGCGCTTGCCATCCCGTCGCTCGTGCAACTAGCACGTGAAGGTTGTTGTGAGGATCACCCCACAACGAGGAGGAATCGCCTCCCAATGCGTTGCTCTCACAATCGGTGAGGAAATTTCAATTTATATTTCTATTTTCCTAGGCCGCCACGTCGGCACAAGGTCGTGGATTTTAGAACTAGACTTCCTAAGCCGTGACTCACGGCACTTGGCAAGCACTAGTTCCTAGCAAAACAGAAAATTACAATACAAGGAGTTAACAAAAAGTGTGAGTACCGCTCACAAAGCTAGGACAAGCAAGAGGAGAGGAATTACACAATTCCTAGCACTTCCTCCACTCCTTCTAGCTTCTTGTCTTCTTCCTGTCTTCTTGTCTTCCTTGGCCTCCTCTTGAGTCTTCTTTGCGCGTCTTGCGCCCTTTGGCGGCGTCCTCCTTGAGCCGCCGGCGTTGGGGGAGCCGCCAAAAGTCCTTAAGTTGTCACCCTCCTTCTTTTTAGGGTTCTCTCAGGCCGTGAGAGTCCCTAAGCTTGGGGAGGGAAGGTGTCCCAATTTTTTGGGTGAAGGAGGTTTGAAGGAGCCTTGAAAATGAGGAGGATTCTGTGGTTTTAGAGGTGGGAACTCCCCAACCCGCCCCACAAAAATCCTCCTAGCCCCCTGGAAGTGTGGAGATGCTGGAAGAAAGTGTCTCCACAAAGTAGAGCTTTTTACAAGCTCTCTAACGCAACTTTCGGCGCTTCAATCCGTGAAGTGTGGATGCCGTAGTCCGTTCTGGCGTTTTTGCTGCTGCTTGCAGCTGCCAGCGGCGTTTTATCGATGTCGTAGCCGCCGTTTCCGTCGAACCCTTGGTCGCGAGGGTCGTCTGGCTCTGAGAACCACTGTAACGGGCCGGATCTCCAGCTCCTGCTCTGAAGTCGTCGTCGGAGTTCGCAGAATGGCGTTCTCAGTCCGCGTCAGGGGTTTACCCCCTTCGCAACACTGAGGGGCAATCGTCATCAACGACACAGAGGAGGGAGACTCGAATATTTCGAGTCTCCGGAGGCCCATTTCCGTTTTTACCTAACCCCTGGTTTTGGGACCCAAACCGGGGGTTTTTACCTCGAACTCGTGAGTTTGCACGAGTTTTCCGGTTTAGAAACTCGTAGTTCGTCCTAAACGAACTCGAGTTTCAGTTTTGACGCGTCGGCGTGAAATCGTCGCGTGCGAGGCACGATCGACGATTTCGCACCGATCTTTCTCGTTCGCTACTCGCTCCTCGCTCCTCGCTCTATCCCTCGTATTCGCTTGTTCTCACAAGCAAGGAGGGCAAGCAAGGACGAGGGCACGAGGCCACAGGCCTCGTCCCTCGAGGCCTCACGGCCTCCTGGCCGCCGATCGAGCCACCAGCTCGATCGGCGGCCGATGGCTCGCCGGCGGGTGGCCGGCCGGTCACTTGACCGGCCGCCGGCCACCCAGCCGGTCGGCCGCCGGCCGGCCGGTAGCCAGCGAGTGGCTGGCCACTGGCCAGCCCTCGCGATAGCGAGGGGTGGCTTGCAGCCACCCCCTCGCTATCGCGAGGTGGGAGGGCCGAACTGGCCCTCCCGCTACACTCCTCAAGTACATCAACAAACCTTGCTAATTCAGGTGTTTTTTAAGGTGGTGGGTTTGCCGTGCGAACTGTCACAGTTGTTTCCTCTTTGCCACGTTCCACGTGGACTAACTTCTTTTGAGTTCCTTGTTGAAGATAGTTTTTTTCCACTCCGAGGAAGATGAGCATTGTACGGTGTCGTGTTGTGCTACTGTGACTTCCTCTTGTGTACCCTCCTCTGTTGCTTCTTATAACCGCAACTGCATATTGTGTCCTTTGATCTGATGCAAGTGTCCTCTTTTGCCTTGAATGCTGACGTAGACCGAAACGCTCTTCCAGTCCACTTGCCGACTGTCACAGCATAGAAAACATCGCTTAAGGATGATTATGTAAATGCAAACTCTGCAAGTCCTCCAGACCGTTACGTCTTGAACTTCTCCAATTCATGATGGAAGAGGTTTGCAAAGTCAAAAAACTTGTATTCATCCGCCCAAGGGTTTTCCTTTTAACATCCCTGGGTTGGTCTTTGAATCTAGCTTCTGAAGTGACATGTAGCTGATAAAATTGCGAGAGGCCTCCTTCTGAGGGATAACCAAAGTGACCTAAAAATTCTCACTTTGGTTATCCCTCAGTTGCACATGGTTGCATCATAGTAGAAGGAGTCAACGTATCAGTGGTCTGAACTTGTGATCTCTAGAACCCTTGGTTGCGATTTTGTAAGCAAGTTTAGCGGGCAATCAGTTGGCATATGCTTTTTGGACTGGGGAGGATTTTTGTCGTCTACACTTGTCATCTGCCATTTCCCAACTCCTCTGATTTTGTATTCTAAGTTCCCTCCCTTTTGGCATGTTGATGTCGCACAAAGTGTGACCTTGCTTCCTACGAGTCCAATGCACCCACTGGTCCTGCTAATTGACAGAATCAATCTCCATTACTGTTGAGGTCTTTGCCAATTGTGAATTGTTGTCACCACAATCATAATTGTGGCCTTGGAGTGGCTAATTGCTGGATTCTTGCATCTGAACGTTGTACTTGGTACTTTCCATTAGATTAGCTGTTGTGATCCTTCAGGGAAGACCGACCTCAATGCCAACCATAGAAATTGGTCGCCGTATGTTGTGCTTGAGGCCGTTGTATTGAGAATTATGTTCCTTGGTGGTGATTTCACTGTCGTTGATGATTTTCCCAAAACGCTGTGTAAAATTTGACATCATGGACAATTGACACACTCGTTGGAGCTTATACCATGCATCAGACTTTTTGTTCGATTTTCTAAGTAACACGAGAATGGCGAGCGTGTAGTTCTATACATTTTGGAGTAAAGTCACCGAATCTTGTCATATTAGATTGATCTGCTGAAGAGGTGGAATGCATGCGGTTGATGATATGAGAATGGTTGTGTAGTTAATTGACCTCTTTGTGTCAATCCCCTGCTTCTTTTAGACTTCTTTTAGATCGGACGACCCAATTAAAAAAAGCCATGCCACGGAAAATTGATGTTGCGAGGTCAATCTTGTAATTTTTCGTTCTTGATCACAAAATGGATGAAGTATACTTCCAAACTTTTCAGCCACATCCGAGCCACTGTTCCCTTTTATTTGTTGAGATTCAAAGTGTTTGAGGGTTGAGTGTTTGTCTCATTGTGTACTACTTCCCTTCTGCTTGAATCATGTAGCTCCGACATCATCATGGTGACTTGTCGGAGCAGATGGTTGTGGAGGTGCTTGATGGTCGTGGCTCGTCATTAATGCTAGCCTATCAGTCGATGTATCTTGCCATCGTGCCAGGCATCATTCTAACAGGCATCGGCAGAGGGAAGGAATTCACCGAGCCCAAGGCTACTTCACTAGATGGGCTGTTGGGGTCGTGTGTATAGCACCATAGGCAAGATTACACCGTAGATGTTGCTGCACGGGCCAATTCGGGATCATAGTGAATGGCTTGTGACTATCGCTTCATCACGGAAGTGTTTGCCGAGTTGCTACTGCATGTCGCCACATGGGCTCGCTCCTCTCATTGTGGTCGCAAGGTCTATAATATTCTTCAAAGTGGAGATGTGCGGACAACTTGTGCCACGTTGTCGCATAAGAGAGAAGTTTTCTGTTGTCCCTCTAGTGCAGTTGCACTTTGATACTGAGTGTTATGCCAATCAAAATGTATTTGGTGGACATGTGGAAGGGACGGTTTGGGACAATTGAGTCCTTCATAATCAACAAAGAATGTCATTTGATGGCTTGTATCGTAGTTGTGGAGCGCATGCAGACAAGTGCGGAAACAAGAAAGAGGCATATTTGAGGCCATAGGGCCTCGGGTCAAGCAATGCGTGCAAGGCCGTGTGGTGTGTGGCTTCCTCAAGAAACTCTGCCAAGAAAATACGGGGGATTCAAGGATATGGAGTGTTGGTTTTGTGTCTCGTACACACTGTGACCTCTGGCCTCGTTGCATACCCCACTCGCCTCTGATGCAGGTGACTGAGAGAGAGGGACCGTGCTACTGGCACGTTCATCTTCACTAAGCTGTGGTCATTGGCGTGGCTACAACGGTGGAGTTCGTGCCCATAAGAGATATTGTGATGATGGGTTTCTCTTAGCTTGGTTACCCGGGTTTGATCCTTGGACGAGACACTGTGGTGTGTAGTGAAAGAAATGGGATTTGGGGAGGACCTGGTTCGACACCCGCGTGGTGGAGGTGAGACCACGAGCGAGAACGAGCTCGCCGCTCACTCACTCTTGGCTCCCTCCCCGACGGGCATCAGCTCACTGACTTGTGACTACGTGTTTTCCTTCGTGCTTTTGACGTCTCTTGTCGACACACTATCGTGTTCTTGAGCTATGGAGTTCCCCCTCACAATCCTCTCCTCATTCCCTCACTACGATCTATTATCCACTGGTATCAGAGCAGGTGAAGTGAGAGAGCGAGGCATGTTCTTTCTTGACTGCACGATCGTGACTGTGGGAGGGTCCACCATCGCCATAGTCGACAGTGCCATCATCTTCTTCAGGCTCGCTCCTTTCTTGCCAGCCACATCACCCTGCTGACGCAATCCTTGCCATCCACACCGTGTGGTGTTGCATTGTGACGACGGCAGCCGCACAGGCACACTCGCGGGTTTGATCCTACCCGCAGGTTGCAACATCCTCTCTTGCCCGTAGCCTCCCACCCCGCCTATCCTTACTGCTGCGGCTTCTTCTTTTTAGCTTAGCGCCAACGATGGGAGCAGCCGCAGCATCATCGTCAAGAAGAGTGTTGCATCTGCTGTGCTACTCGCTCGCCATTTTCCTGGCAGCAGCACCCACAGCTTCGGGTCCTGGTGCAGCCGCCAGCTAGTCAGGTCTACGTTAGCCGTAGTTGCGGCATCAACGACGGCACAACTCCAACATCAGCTACCACTCTACCTTGGCAGCCGCCACCACTCCTATTGCGGCAGCCTAAGCACTCGTGGCACAGCAGCTGCGGCCGTGGTTCTGCGCACTTGCAGTGCCTTCAGCGTCCTGAGCAACAGCAGTGGATCAGCAGCCACAGTTGCAACCGCTGCAGCTATAGCCTTACCACCTACAATTGCAGCAACTACTGTACTGCTATCTTGCCACCAGCGGCAGCAGTAGTGACTACATCAATAGCAGCCGCGTCATCAGCACCAACCACCTGGTGTGTCTGCAAGTGCGTGGCAGCTAACCAGCAACGAACGCCTCCTACCATGTCCGAGCCATCTCGGTGGCAGGGGACGCCATGCTGGCGCACAACGAGGTTCCAGCCGCGGCTCCTACTGGATCGTACTACGCGGAGTGAAGCACAACGCGCCAAGAATGATGTTGTCGCGCAACAAGTGGTGGCTCACCCGTGTCCCTTGGCTCCACCTCATTGTGACATGCTTCGGTAAGGCCTCCCTCCCTCTCTCCTCGGGATTCAGGGGGAATGGCTCTGTTGCTGCCGTCGATCGCTTGGGTGACCTCTCCAAAGACGTGGTGTCTCTGTCCACGCGTGTCACACGATGTCCATCCTTGACGCTGCCGTAGCCACGACAGAAACCTTTGCTCCAGCGGCAAGGGTATCTAGGGCGCTAGCATCGACTTTAGTGGGACGCGCCACTGAATCCTACACCAAAGCTACTGCTGTCTTCGGATCCATAGGCGCTGCAGCTGCTGATCTTGGCATACATGTTTCTGTTGCTGCAGCTACGATCGCCTCCCACACCATGGTTGCTGCCACCGCTGCCGCTTCCAGTCAGACCTCCACCAACTCTGTAGTCGTATCCGCTTCCTCTACCTCATCAGCTGCCATCAGTGTAGTCACAACAGCAATCTTCGTTGTTGCAGTCATCACTGCTCTAGGTGCAGGGTCGGTGGCCGACTTTCTTGCCTTGGTCGTACCGACTGCTGCTACTGTGTTGGTCCTCTCTGCTGCTGCCGCTGCTACCATTCCGGCATTCTAATTTTCTCTCTTTTGCGCTCCCCTACAGCTTGACACCCCGTCTTGGGGGTTACCTCCTGCCTGTTATTGTGCTTGCTGCTGTGTCTTTCTGCTAGGCTTGGGATTGGACACAGTCTTACAACACTTCCTCTCCGTGCGTACGACACTTCCCCTCCGTGCGTACGACACTTCCCATTTTTTTACGCCCACTTGGGCGGGGGAAACTCTGCCAAAAAAAATTCACTGCTCCACTCTCGTCACCATGCCAGGTGGCAATGAGTCTGTCATCGCAGACCTCTGGCGCCAGCTTAATCGTGCTCTTGAGGCCCAGTGCAAGGCTCAGGATCACCTCAAGCTGTAAGAGGATAATCGTGCAGCCTTCGCTGATGAAGTTGCTACCATTGTCCTCAAGCGTATGCCGATTGCGTCTGTCCCTGCTACTACTATCTCTACTACTGGGTCTTGCACTGGTGCCTCTTCTGCTACTGGCACCGCTGCTGCCGCTACCGCTGTTGTCTCTCTCGCTACACCTCGCTAGCATGAATTCTTCTCCCAACCGCCTACCCTTTCTAACAACCTCGTCTTCTCTTCCTGGGAGGTGCGCTTCAGTGCCTGGGCTCAAGGCGAGCGCCTCCGGCAGTATTACTCCCTTCCTGATCCCTCTGCCAATCCTCCCTTCCTTACTCCCTTCCTGACCCCGCTCCCTAGTGAAGCTGCTCGTGCTGTCCGCGCCCTCATCCACGTCGCTCCCACACACCTAGTGGATGACGTTGGCACGTTGAACACTGATCCCTCTGCTAGTCGCCTTGATGATCTTGTTGCTGCTTACACCATGTTGTGTCGCCGCATGACCATCGTTGGCCAGGTTATACAGAGCGCTCTGACCGTGCAGTCCAGCACCCTCCTCACGTGTGCCAATGAAACCGCTGATGCCTATTAGGCTCGCAGTCTCAAGCTCCTTCGCGAACTCAATGACGCCACTCTTGGTCAGCTGTCCGCTGTTCTGACCATGGTCAACGGGCTTATCTTGGAGCTCTCTGACCTTCTTCGTGACGTCAAAGCCGACGAGCTTCAGCGTCTTGCCTCCCAACCTGTTCCCCCCCACTCACCTCCTAGGGTTGGCGCCCTGTGGGACTTCACTACTGAGCGCCTCGCTGCCTTGTGGACTAGCCTTCAAAACAAGCAGCTCCACCGCTCCTCCGCAGTCCCCTCACCTTCCTCTTCCTCCTTGACCCCTGCTGCATCTACTTCCTCCATGTCCTCTTACGACCACTGTCCTATCCTCTCAAAGTCGTGGTCAGGGCAAGGGCAAGAACAAAGGTAAAGGCAAGGGCAAAGAGAAGGCAGCCATCTCTGCTTCTCGTGTCTCTGGTGTTGTCGTCTGTTAAAACTGTGGTTCTGCCGAGCACTCCATCCGCACGTGCCCTGCTCCACCAGATAACCTACGCCTTGCCCGTGCCATGCACGCCCACTTCCCTCGCACCTCAGGGGGCACTTTTGCATCTTCATCCTCCTCCGGTGTCGCGCCCTCCTCTTCATTGGCTACTCCATCATCTGCCCACGCCTACGCCACTGCCGGGCTGCCTCTCGGCCCTCCTCTACTCCCATATCCGTGGGGCTGGCCTCTTCGCAATGGTGCACCATCCTATGCCGCGCCTCCTTCATTAGCCTACACCGACCCGCCATGGATCCCGTCTCCCTCGGGCGCTTCGACCCCGGCACCAGTTGCGTCTGTTGCGGGTGATGGCGAGCGGCAGTTTGAGCAGTACCTTCTTCAGCTTCTGTGCCTTCGTGATGAGGGAGGTGAGGGTGTTGCTTCTTTGACCAGTGGTCCCACGTGTCAGTCAGACTCAGTGCTTCATGGTAACCTCCAGGGGAACGTGCTTGGGTCCTTGTCTTCCTCCGTTTCATGGATTGAGCATTGGCAGTCTGTCCTTCTCCCTTGTTATCTCGCTGCTTGTGCTCCTCCGTTGTCCTTTCCCGTTCTCCCTGTTGGCACTGTGGCTACCTGTGGTGTACTCCCCACTATGTGCCGGTTGGGTGGCTTCTGGATCTTGGATTCCGGAGCCACCCACCACATGACCTCCGTGCGCTCCTCGTTTGTGTCTCTTGGCTCGCCGGGTTGGTGCGTTACGTTCCTACTGGGTCGGGCCAGTTGCTCCATGTTCAGGGGATTGGTGTCATTTGTTTTGTTGGCCCCTCTGGCGTTCTGTACCTTCCTGACATTCTGTACATTCCTTCCTTGGAACTCAGCCTACTGTCGGTGCCTTCTCTTAATGCTCAGGACATGGACTTTGCTGCTAGTCGCGGTGTTGCCACGGTACGGCTGCGTCCCACTTGTCGCGTAGTCCTGCGCGGAGTCAAATGTGACAAGTTGTATCTTGTGCCCCTGTTCGCTTCCTCTGCTCCCTCTGTCAGCATCGCACTTGCCCATGTCACTACTTCTCTCTCTCCTGACCTTGTTCGCCTATTGCATTACCGTCTTGCTCATTTCCACACCGATGCTTTTTCTAGCATGCTCCGTCTCCAACCAGCCTTGGGATTGTCACCGTCTACCTTCCCTGCTCCCTGCCCTACTGACTGTCTTGACTGTGCCCAGGGCAAATGCATCGTGCTCCCTTATCTGATTCCAAGTCTCGGTCCAGTCATACCCTTGACCGTGTCCATGGAGACGTCATGGGTCCTCTTCCCTCTGACCTTCTTGGTAACGTTGGCCGATATGTCTTGTGCATCACTGATGACTTCTTTCGCTTTCGTTGGGTCTTTGCTCTTCATCACAAGAGCGATGTTTGTCGCACCGTTGAAACCTTGCTTGCTCAAGCTGAGCGGGCCTATCAGCAATCCATGCGGGTGTTCCATAGTGACCACGGCGATGAGTCCCTTGGCCCCACCGCCCATTTTCTCGCATCCAAAGGGGTGTGTCTCGAGACTTTTGCTCCCTACACACCCCAGCAAAATGGGATCTCTGAGCGTTGGAACTGCATCCTCACCGATGGTGTTACGACTCTTCTGTCCGAGTCTGGTCTTCCCATGCTCTTTGCCTTTGAGGCCATGAGCTACATGACTTGGGTCTAAAATCGGGTCCCTCGCGGCCCTCTCCCTCGCTCCATTACCCCTTTTGAGCGCTGGTCTGGCTCTCGTGAAGATCTTTGTCTCGCTCGTGTCTGAGGCTGTGTTGCTTCTATCTGGTTGCATGACGATCTTCGTGATGGCAAGCTCTCCCCTTCGGGTCGTCTGTGCCCCTTCTTGGGCATCTCCCCTAGTCCAAAGCCTAGCGGTTTTGGGATCCCGTGCGCCAGTGGGTGGTTAAGTCCCGCATTATTCTTTGAGTTTGTCTTTCTCCATGATCTTGGTCGTCTCTCGTTTGCTGCCTCCCTTCTCCCGCTCTCTCAGCTGGGGGGGGAAGTCGGTCCAGTCCCATCTTCCGTCCCCTCGGCTGCAACCCCGCAGCCGGCACCCTCGACTCTCCCGCAGTCGTCAGACTCGATGTCTCCACCTGCCTCGCTACCCTTCCGTCCTCTTTGTCTAGCTCGTCAAGCACTCCAGTCTCCCCAGTTGTGCCAGGTTCGACACCCACGTCAGCGTAGCCACCCGCCTCTCAAGCCTTTCCAGCTGCGGCTAACCATCCTGGTGCAGCATAGCCCCCTGGACCAGCGCCCGTCTCACCCTTTTTCCGAGGTGGGCGTCTTCGTGCACTTCCCCATCGCACATGCAGTGGCCCTACGACATCCATCCGCCCTTCTCGGGAACAAACGGCTCAGTCCCCCGTTGTGCCGACTGGCATGGATGCCCTGGGGCTTGCTACTGGTGTTGTTCATCCCAGCTCTACCCTAAGGTATGCCCTGCTTGTCTCTGAGCACACACGTGATGTCGCTGCTGCTGCAGCTGAAACCGTTGCTGAGTGTCATGCGACCACTGGCACCACTTGTCCGTCACCCGAGCCTACCACTGTGCGACATGCACTTGCAGCTCCCAATGCTCAGCAGTGGGAAGCCACCATGCGTGATGAGCTGAAAGCTCTTGACGACCATGCTGTGTACGAGCTGGATCACCTGCCACTAGGGCGCAAAGCTATTGATGCGCGTTGGGTCTTTTGGCGCACGTACAAACCCGATGTCACACTGGACAAGTACAAAGCTCGCCTCACGGCCAAGGGGTTCTCCCAAGTCATTCGCGTTGACTTTGACAAATCATTCGCGTCAGTTGGCCGTTAGACCACCGCTCGAGCCTTGCCGAGTCTAGTCGCCCAGCATGACTGGGAGCTGGAGCAGATGGACGTCAACAATGCTTTCTTACATGGTAAGCTGGACGAGGAGATTTTCATGGTTCAGCCCCCTGGGTTCTCTGATGGCACAGACAGCGTGTGGTGAATGCGTAAGGCTCTGTATGATCTAAAGCAGTCGCCTCGGTGCTGGAATCAGGAGATCACATCCACACTTCAAAAAGGCGGCTACCAATGTAGCTCTGTTGACCCCTCACTCTTTATCACTCCTCCGTGTGCCTTGTTTGTTGCTGTCCTCGTCTACGCGCATGACGTACTGATAGCATCACCCAGTCAGAAGGCTGTGCAATCGATGAAAGCACTCCTCTAGTCCACGTACAAGATGAAGGACTTGGGTCCGGCTTGTGTCTTCTTGGGCATGGAGCTGGAGAGAGACCGCTCTCGCCGCGTGCTTCGCATTCACCAGGCAACATATTTGCGCAGCTTGGGGAAGCGCTTCGCCCCACTCCTCGAGTCAGTTCCCACAGCGTCCACGCCCATGACCCCAACAGGATAGAGCCTGCTGAAGACATTGGATGTGTCAAAGCTGGGGGAGCCGGTTGACGTGACAGAGTACCTTCGTGTGATCGGCTCGCTCATGTACCTGGGAACCACAACCAGGGCGGATGTTGCTTTCGCCGTGAATTTCCTAGCACAGTTCTCACAGCGTCGGAGAGCACGACATCTAGAGGGAGCGCTGCGCGTTGTTAGATACGCTCTGTCCACGGATCGCACTGGTCTTTGCTATAGAGCACAACCATCAGTGGTGATTGATGGCTATACAGACAGTGTTTGGGCCCATGATGCTGATGCTCACAGTGGTACTGGCTTCATCTTTCTCGTCGGCAGTACCGCAGTGCCATGGAAGAGTGGCAAGCATGGTTGTGTTGCTCGCAGTTCGAGTGAGGCTGAGTGTGTTGCACTTAGGGCGGGCACTTTTGAGAGCATTCGGCTTTGTCGACTGTTCCAGCAGCTGCGTGTACCCATTCGCTGCATCACTCTACGCTGCGACAATCAAGGAATCAAGGCCATTGTTGAGCACGACGGCATGCATCACACTTGCACTAAGAATATCAATGTTGAGCATCATTTTGTGCACGAGAGAGTGGCTGCAGGTGATGTCCAGATCGTCTGGGTTGACACTCGACAACAGAGAAGTGACTTCCTCACGAAGGCGCTCAGCAGCAACGTCTTCAAGGCTGCAGTCCATGCCGTTGGCCTGTTGTGTGCTCGTGATGCTCCTGGTTAAGTCGTTGCCCCTGTGCGTATCCGTGTACAGTTGTGCTTGTTACACCTTGTGACGATCGTGCACGTGTGCTGTGTGTGTCGAATGTGGGTCATGGGGGAGTGTTGGTTTTATGTCTCGTACACACAGTGACCTGTGGCCTCGTTGCACACCCCACTCGCCTCTGACGCAGGTGACTGAGAGAGAGGGACCGTGCTACTGGCATGTTCGTCTTCACTGATTTGTGGTTGTTGGCCATGGCTACACCAGTGGAGTTCGTGCCTACAAGAGATATTGTGCTGATGGGTTTCTCCTAACGTGGTTACCCGGGTTTAATCCTTGGACGAGACACTGTGGTGTATAGTGAGAGAAATGGGATTTGGGGGGGGGCTGGTTTGACACCCGCATGGTGGAGGTGAGACCAAGAGCTGAAACAAGCTCGCCGCTCGCTCGCTATTGACTCCCTCCCTGACGGGCATCAGCTCACTGACTTGTGAGTGCGTGTTTTCCTTCGCGCTTTTGACGTCTCTTGTCGACACACTGCTGTGTTCTTGAGCTGTGGAGTTCCCCCTCTCAGTCCTCTCCTCATTCCCTCATTACGAGCTATTACATGCGCATTTTAGAAGTGTCCACTATTGTCAGAAAGCCGACAAAAACTTACCGAAAGATGGACACCGTTCATGATAGTTTCATCAACAAATTTAAAAGTGACTGAACCTATCATAACCTTCTCAAATGGATGAATGGAGGCTGGGGCTAGTGACCAAGATGCCCTTATCTGAACAGTGTAAGAGTTCGGTGGTCGTCGCACGTTGGGCCATGGATGTAAGGAGAAAAGTGCCTAGACGTTAGTTGACGAACTCATGGATGATACGGACCCAACATTTAGAAGGTGGTGGAAAGTTTTGGTATGGACAAGATCAAAAGAATAGAGAAAGTGGCGAGAATTCCCATGATGATTATATGCAAGACTATAATGTTTGCGCAAGAAGAGCCATGGTTGTAATGATAAAGATTCCCACACGCCAAATAAAGAGAATCGTGTGCATGAGGTCTAATAGAATTAAGAGAATGCACTTCATATGTTGGTTTAAGCACTTTTTTGCCCACTTATTCCTCACAATAGGAGGAAATCCCGTGTATGCCAGTGCTCCTTTGAGTGTCATTCCTTTCAACGCATCAGTACGTGTGATTTTCGGATTTTTGAGTCTTATTCCTTCGGTGGAAGCACCCCTCCGTATAGTTCTCACCCACCTCCTAAACATCCCCAGCGGGTGGGCCGGACTAGACCCGTGATGATGTTTTGGAGCTGAGGTAGCCCCCCCGCCAAAGTCGGTTATGACCAGGGGCCGAAATGAGGTTCATGCCCGGTCAGATTCTCTTAAGTTTCACCCATATCACTTTCCACGGTTGCAGCAGTAGATATTTTCCCGCTGTAACGCCGACGTGTGCGAGCCTCGACTTTCGCACTGCTCCTCACTGCCATGTTCGCCAACATCCTCACGAGGCACCTTCTCCGAGGTCCGGCCTTAAAGAAAAAAGATTCGACTGCCAGAATTGTTGGGGCGGGTTTGGGTAACGCCGCATTGGGCCTGACTGTCCTCGACACCTGCGCGCCGCCGAGTTGTGTGTACTTCCAAACGAGTGCGACTGCTGTCCGGTGACTGTCCTCGATCTTCGCGCGGATGCTCGAACGGGGCCCGTGGAAGGCTCATGTTGTGCGAGCATCGAGGGTCTGGAGGTTGTCGCACTTGCATGCGACGTTACCCAAACCGACCATTACATGGCGTTTCCTGGGATGGGGTTCGGGGTCAAGGCGCACAGAAATTGGTGACGAAATAAAGGAAAAGCGCCCGTTCTCGTTGGACTTGANGGCTTAAAGAAAAAAGATTCGACTGCCAGAAATGTTGGGGCGGGTTTGGGTAACGCCGCATTGGGCCTGACTGTCCTCGACACCTGCGCGCCGCCGAGTTGTGTGTACTTCCAAACGAGTGCGACTGCTGTCCGGTGACTGTCCTCGATCTTCGCGCGGATGCTCGAACGGGGCCCGTGGAAGGCTCATGTTGTGCGAGCATCGAGGGTCTGGAGGTTGTCGCACTTGCATGCGACGTTACCCAAACCGACCATTACATGGCGTTTCCTGGGATGGGGTTCGGGGTCAAGGCACCAGCGAAGTCCTAATCCGCGTCAGCGAACAGCGACCAAGCGTAGATGCACGTCTTTTAACTTTCAGGACTTAAAGCGCGTCAGCAATCCGCCGCACCGCCGGTCCGTGCACAGAGCCAGCGGCTAAGTCCGAGCGAACGTAGATGCGGACTTTTCACTCAAAAGATGAAGCGCTAAACGACACTCGAACGTTCAGAAAAGGATACACCTGCCAACTAATGTTGACACGGACCAAAAGTAACNCAT
Source organism: Penium margaritaceum (assembly GCA_023375785.1). Classification (NCBI taxonomy): domain Eukaryota; kingdom Viridiplantae; phylum Streptophyta; class Zygnematophyceae; order Desmidiales; family Peniaceae; genus Penium; species Penium margaritaceum. The sequence goes on along the minus strand of SZWC01019169.1, from coordinate 14,796 downwards.
GAATCACACAAAGATGTGTAAGACAAAACTACTTTAACCACACAAAGTACGGGCAACGGGCGAGGGCTATCATATGACCGCCACTGTTTTTTTTTTCCTCTCTCTTTCTCCTCACAGAAGTTTTGTCCAACAATTGAACGAACCAGGTGCGAACATGTGCTACATAACTATGAAAATTACAGTTATGTGAATGCTAAAAATTATTTCAAAGTTTTAAGTACGAAAAAAATGATGTTTCCCACACAATAGTGATTGTTATTTCATTCTACTCTTTAAACATTAGTTTCTACTTTCCTTCTCATATGAAATTGTACGATTACGCATGTAGATTTATTTTTTTATACTAGTTTTGTTGTGAGTTTCCTAGTAGAGGATGTGGAGCAATGTCATAAGAATGTCAATGTTGTATGTGTTTATGACAAAGGTAAAATGGACAACACTTTTTCATTCATTCTCCATTTAATATTCGTTATATAACATATTAATAGTTCAAAACTAGAATATTTAGAAAAAACTTGGATAATATAATGATTAAAATAGTGTCGAAATGTCTCCATATGTTTTTAGCAAAATCATTTCACAAGTAATGAAATATTTCAATGTAAACGATTATTCATTCATAAAATTGTTCTTTCCATCTTCAATTTAAATTTAAACGCTTATAAATGAAGCCAGGTTTCATTACCAGGTGATTTCCTTCCTGAAGTGACCGCTCCCTTCGTTTCCCACCTTAGAAACGTGCAACCAGTGGTTAACAAAAAGAAAACCGGATCAAGTCGTTCTCAGTTCCGGCTGTGTGAATTGTTGCACTCATTTTGGTGTTTTGTCCTTGAGCGCTGATTCTTTCTCCTGAAGAAAAACGCCTATTCGGACAAAAAGGACAACTGTACAGACAGCAAAGGCTTGTCCTCTCTCGCTAGCGCACGTTTGTCCTATCCTCAACAGTCCTCGGTCAAGAGTCCACTTGAGTTTCCCTTCTGAAGTACCCTAATACGTCACCTGGTTCGCGAGACTGCGGTGCGGCGGATTGCTGACGCGCTTTAAGTCCTGAAAGTTAAAAGACGTGCATCTACGCTTGGTCGCTGTTCGCTGACGCGGATTAGGACTTCACTG
>SZWC01019167.1:0-14033 GCA_023375785.1 Penium margaritaceum | reverse complement strand
GTGGGGGGGGATATCTTGGAGAAAGAGAAATACCTTTTGACATCTCAAGCTCCATCTTGAAGCGCACAACATCAGGATGGAAGTCCACCATCCGCCGCACAGCCTCCAGCTCCTCACGCAGCGCACGCAGCTCCTCTGCCTCTGCATCGCGTTCTGCAGCTGTTCCTGCTGCAGAAGAAGTGTTGCTGCCGTTGCCAGTGTCATTCATCCTCGATGGCAGTCCCCTTGCCCTGCGCTCTGCGTCTTCAAGCCGGCGCTTCAGCGTTCCAAGTGCCGACTCCCTCAACCGCACGATCAGTTGCAGACTCTGCTCATCGCATCACAATGGAGACAGCGCGTCAAAGTGCCACACACGTTTCTGAATACATTGTTCTCTGCAGGAAGGGGCACCTGGAGATAAACAAAAGACTAGGTTCTGCTGGCCACAAGTCGTGGGCGATCAAAGATGTTCCTTGTAGATTCAGCACATGTGCATGTTCTGCCACAATCTCACCTGTGCCTTGTGGTCAAGCCTGTGCACCATCTCTTCCGCTGCGTTGGCACGTGTGTGCAGCAGCTTCATCTCCTTGGCAGCACGCCGCTCTGCAGCCATGGCCTGCTTGGTGGACTGCGTGATGATGGTCTCCAGCCGCCGCACGCGTGCACTCTCAGGCTCCTGGCATCGCCCGTTGCACGCCACTGTCGGAGTACGCGCCGGGGCACCACTGCCATTTCCACCACTGGCATTGCCACCAGGGCTAGGAGATGCTCCACCAGGTGGTGGCAGTAGAAGGGTTGGGTTTGGCCCCAGTAGTCCGCTTGCAGCAGCTGCCAACCATGACACATGTGAGGACATGCTCAGTGCACAGAGAGAAAAAGTCAAACTTTATCCACACTTGCACAAGGCACACACTAGCGCAAGACAGAACTGAGCCAAATCCAAGCTTAGACTCCTCAGCATCCGCGAAACATTAATCTTCTTCACTTTGCATCCTGTGCAGGCCTATCAGCCACAGGATCCATGGGGACCACGAGGATCAATGCGCTAGTGCGTAGCTCACACCTCTGAGCGCTGCAATCTCGAGGCGCAGGCGGCGGATCTCCTCGCCCATGACGGCAGGGTTTCCCAGCATGTCTTCGTTGACCACAGCGGCGTTGCGCATGAGCTTTGCGCGTTGTGCAAACTTGAGAGTGGACAACGTCTCCTCTGCATTCTTCTCCGCAGGGCTTACTGCGGCAATAAGCGTGCACTTCGAGTTTCCTCCAAGGGCGTCCTTGAGCAGGAAGGTGAGCTTGGAGTCGCGATAGGGGACATGCCGTATTTTGCCCTCAGAGATTTCAACAAGTGCCTGCAAGAAAGCGATTCAGCCGGCAGAGCATAGGGGAGGGTAATAAGCCTGTTAGTGTGAAGCTTGGAAAAAAGTCACATTCTGCATCAGGAGATAATCCCTCATCCGCTCAGATTTTTCTGCATTGCACTACAAGGGAAGTTCATAACTCCAGGGCGTCCTGACCCCTAAGAAACAAGCATCCCAGACTCCATGGGCGTACCTTAATAACATTTCCAAGGGCAGACAGCGAGCGATTGATGCTTCCTGCCTCCTTCAGGCGGAGCCCCACGGCCTCACTCTTCTGCTGCCGTTCGCTTCCAGCCAGATCGACCAGGTAGAAGCGCGACATGCGCCTGTTCATCACACCAAACTCGTCGGGTCTCTGCATCATGTTCACCACCGACAAGGTTCAATAGAGAGACTGCCAGCAGAGATCGCAATCGGCCGAGAGGGACACGACTTTCTTTCTTGTCCCCTCCCTTCCCCCCCCAACACACGCACATACACTAGTCACCAGAGAATGTCAGTGAGGGGTCATCAGGAGGGACACAGGACACCACACAGCTGCAGATGGTGAGTGCTCACCTGCGACTCCACCACCAGCGTGAACACGCTGTGCGAGCGCGAACTCTCCATGTTCATGGCAGTCACGCCCACTCGCCGATTTGCCGAGCCCCGCCGCCGCACAGCCGCTGCCGCATCCGGAGTTGATACCAACACCTCCTGGATGCCCTCCACAAACATGCCGCGCTTCACATCCTCGCGAATGCCTGCACTCGTCGGCATGCCAGCACAGAGGGACCATAATTGATGACCATGATTGATGAACAGGATGGGCGTCAGCAATGTGGCCGACCCACAATGGATGTGGGTGAGAACTCTGCACTAATGTATGATTCAGCCGGAATGGGGAGAAGGAATGCTGGGACGTTCACCAGTGTCTGCACTTACTCAGGTTCTGAGAGGTGGGATCCAGCAGATCCAACACGTGGTCGTTGTAGATTTGGAGGTACGAACAGCGTACTGTGTACTGCAAGGCCCTTGAATGCTGCGCAACCGGAAGGCAAGCACGCAGTCCTTGCAAGTGGATTCAGTCTATGAGTCGAGCGCAAAAGGGGACAAAAACATAGGACATGAGAAAGGTTTACGGAGTCAAGTGAACGAGAATGAAACAGAGTGTTTGGAAAATGGAAATTGCTGAGGAGGGCGAGAGGGGGAGAGGGAGGTGACAGGCCGGATCAGTCACCTTTTCTTCATCCAAACAGTGGAACACATACTCCAAGATCCGAGGCACAAGTCCACGAAACTCATGGTGCTGGAACCGCTGCATCTCAAGCTCCTGCATGTGCTGTAGGTCGGCCCCACTCTCAGCAGCTGCTTCAGCATCTGCTAGTCCAGAGCTGTCGGGATCAATACCTGCAAGCGGAGTCAGGAAAGGCATGGCAGTCAATATGGAAGTGTTAAAAGTCTGTCATGAACTGCGCAAGGGCAACACACCATAAACTCCAAGAAATTTGTTCCAGAATTTCAGACCTCAGAAGTGCGCACCTCTCAAGAGGGGCAGACTGTGTAGAGGTCGCTCACCCGATCCTCCTGGAGAGCATTTCCAACCCAGCCCCTCTGCCATGCCCCCAAACCCGCCCCCCAACCCCCACAAACCACCTCGTCCATTTCCTAATTTCCTTGTGCTGCGAACGAGAAACTCACCTTCCATCGTGAAAGTCTTGCCAGCTCCAGTTTGCCCTGCACAGCAGAAGTGGGCGCAAAGAGTAAGTACGTGCCCCAAACTGAGGAGACCCTTGGCTTCCTTCCGCTCATACGCCTCTGTTATCCTGGCGTTGCATTAACTAGAGGGTTTCATCCAGGAGAAAGCCTTCCGCACCACCATGGACTCAAGGCGCAATCTCGTTGCAGGAATTGAATTGCACTTACCATAGGCCAGAAGGCAGCAGTGGTAGCCTTGCAGACACGCGTCTGTCAGGGGTCGTCCAACAGCCCGGAAGACGTCATCCTGCTCAACGAACCAAGAAAAAGGATGTTCTGAGCTGGCTAGGAAAACTCTGCAAGAACGATGAAAAGAGCGTCCTTGGAGAACAGTGGAGAGTAGGAAGCTCAGAAATTTCTTCGCTGCTATGGCCGCGACCCTTTAGGCACAAAGGCATCTTGCTGTCTTTGGTGCAAGCAGCCACATCCGACTTTGAAGCGTTCACTGCACATTCGGACAATGCTGCTTCCTTGATGTGCATTCTACGGGGCGATCATCGAATCAGAAGGACCTGGTCAGACCGTGGTCGGTCGGTATGAAGGTCAAGATGTTTCTGCACGAATCCTCTGTATGGATTTAAGGAATCTCTGCACACATCAGCTCCAGAGACTCTTTTGCATGCCCCTTTGCAAGGAGTATCCTGCCAGACTCCACCCGAGCTCCCGGCCGAAGTCCTCTGCAACAGCAGCGACATTTCTGCAAGTAAAGAAGGTGGATTTGCCAACCTGGCTTGCTTCCTCGTCGGCGACGAAGTCGAACGCGAAAGGTGAGGAATGCCCACCCTGCGCGGGTAGTTGCTGCTGCGCACCACCTGGCCTGGCTGTATTGATAAGACGGATGGTGGCGGAGGGTGCATCGACCAGCACGCACTTGGAGTATCCCTGCTCCTTCTCCCGCGCGTTGGGTGGACGCACGCGCACCACCACCTGCACGTTGCTGCTAGCGCCACTCACGCTTGACCCAGCCAACGCATCTGAGGTGCCTGTGATGTCCGAGGCGGCATCTGAAACGGACTCGGTGTCCATGTTCGCGGCGAGCTCCCAGCACTACTCTGGTAGTTGACAGCGGAGACGCAAGCGATGGCAGTGTTCGCTTCGTTGTGCAGTGAACACGGGTAGACAAAACAGGCTCGACAAGCCAGACTGCAATCAACAGTGCTACAGAGGACACTGAAGGACGCACTGAAGAGGCTGGTTCAGCTAGTATGCCAAGGACCGCCGTCAGCTCGTCTTCTCCTCCCTCTCCTCGGGCCGTACCCCTCAGAAACGAAAACTCAACTGTGCCCAGACGAGCAGTTGCCGCTACGCTGCACAATCCGTAGCTGCACCTCTGTGGCTGAAGACGGTCTCGGGGCTGCTAAGAGCGATGGGTTTGGCACGGGGCTTGTCGGCCGATCGGCCAAATTGCGCCCTCGCTTTGCTCATCGGACGATCAGCATGCTGCGACTGGCGGCTCGACAACGAGGTGCGAGAGAAGAAAAACATTTCCATACCCAGTGCAAAGTTTCCCGCGCAACAAGCAAAAGAAGCAGCCGTTGTGAAAAATTGGAGGGAGCTCCGGTGGAGAGGCGGAATCTCTCTGACATGCAATTATATGTCTCTGTGTGATCCGATCCCGGTGCGCTCCTACGTTTTTTTCCCGGAATGACGTACGGTGACGACCACAATGGCCCAAAAGGTCTACCTCCAGGGAACTACGCAGGCAAATGTGCCCAAGAGAAGAACCAATAACGGCATATGAACACCTAAAAAAAGAAGAAAAACCGAAATAAAAAACATTAAAACATCATCAAACTTACAAAAGGGAGGAAGGGACGACTAAACCACACTCGAGTTGCATTGACATTCTCTCTGTGGAAATAAGCCATGCGATGTTAAAAAAGGTTGAAAACCTAACTTATATTGAAAATAATTATTTTTATTCCAATATTAATTCAATATTTCTACTATAATTCATAAAAAATGTAACGATGGGAACACTCAAGTAGAAAGATGCTCACAACAACTTAGGAAAAATGCAATTCATGATGCATTCCCCTTAACGAAAAACATTCTTTGAACAAGTCTAAATTTCAATATCCGATGCAATTTTTTCTTTCTTCACAATGATGTGCCCTCATTTCTTAATGATGACATCGTCATGGAATTTGATAACCTTCTCTAACGGATTCGACGGAATCCTTGACCGACTAGGCCAAAACCGCGGTGCTTGAGGGTCTCCGACCCTCAAGCCATCCCGTCCAACCGCCCACAGTCCCAGGTGACCCCGCTCGAGCCACGTGGCTCCTTCGACCGGTCGGCGTGGCACTGCCACACTACACTCCCCCCCCACTAGGAGTGAGAGCCGCCTCGGCATCTCCAGTAATCCCAACGTGGGATTCGAGCCCTGGAGCTCTGATACCAATGTAACGGATTCGACAGAATCCTTGGCCGACTAGGCCAAAACCGCGGTGCTTAAGGGTCTCCGACCCTGGAGCCATCCCGTCCAAACGCCCACAATCCCAGGTGACCCCGCTCGAGCCACGTCGCTCCTTCAACCGGTCGGTGTGGCTCTGCCACGCTACACCTTCCATCAGGAATTCATATATCCATTGGTTCTTACAAAGATTTTAGCATGATTCTTCTAGTGACTAGAACAAAGTTTTTTAATAGGCCTTGTACGACGTCATGTGAAGGACGCATCCATGCTTTTAAGATTCATTGTCACGAAATTATTGTCTACCTAAAAACCATCTCACGAGGGAATTGGAATTCATTTTATAGATATGCACAGGGTTTGCGTAGTTGATCTCAATTTCCCCATGCATTGACTCAGAACTTACTAGACTCTATTGCCACAAAGTCCGACAGTGGCAACGCACAGCAGTAGCAGCTCGCAGTAAGAGCAGCGCGCAGCAACGCTGCAGCGCAGCAGCAGCGCACAACTGCTGCCACAGCTGCGCAAGCAGCTGCCACAGCTACGCAAGCAGCTACATGGCTGCTGTTGCAGGCGTAGGCGCAATAGTGGGAGTAGCCGAGCGGAAGCTGCTGCGGAGCTTCCGCGTAGCTTCCGCGTGGCTGTCGCGAAGCAACCACCCAACAGCCGCGTGGGTTTTCAACCAAAGAAAAACTGTGCTGACATCAGTATTTTTCTTGCTAACGTCATCAGGTCCTTGCTGACGTGAGCAAACCCCTGCTGACATCAGCACCTGCCTTGGTCAATTTTTGGGGTCGGAAAGTCAAACAGTACCAGCATTTCAAATCCTCGAGAACTGTTGACGGTTCTTACATCCGACCAGTTTCACGTCATGGTCCATACTGAGCGCTGACATGGCTCCGACCGGTGACAAGGGCAAAGGACCATTAGATCCCTCATCCTCCTCCTCAGGGATCATAAGCCCACGCTCACAGGCCATTGCGGATTTGCGGAGTCAGCAGGATGAGATACGTCGTGAGTAGCAGCAGCAGACTAACGCCATCAGTATAATCACTGATCTTATTCATGGTCAGTCCAAGGCTTCTCAGCACACACCCGGGGCAGTCGGCGGTGCCATACCCTCTGCACAACAGTCATCATTTACACCAAGGAGATCAGCAGGACATGAATTGCCACTTTTCGATCATTTGGATGAGGAACCTGACATGCCAAAGATGGATGATGACATTCATGAGAGCAAGATTTGCATGCTTCAGGAGCATCTCCGCCAGCTTCAGACGCGTTCCGGTTCTCCGTTCCTAGAGATCCGATCCTCACCTGATCCTTAGCTCGGCGAATTTCCTCGCCCTGGTGTCTTCCCCTTCCCTCGTTCCTCCCAGCCTGTGGTTGCTCTCCCCACGGAGCGGCAACCCAAGGACTTTGAGACACCGTCCCCACGGTATGTCAGTGAGGACGGCTTTGACTGCTGGGAGACTCTCTTCCAGGTCTGGGCCACTTCACAGGGGATATGGCCCTACTATCACAGTCCGTACCAGGTTACGGACCGCGCTCAGATGCTGATAGCGGCTCGGGCGATGCGCGGACTCCTTTACGCCATGACGCGCGAGATTGTCGTGGAATTTCGCCATTTCCTTGGAGAGGCTTCCACTGGCGTGGGTGTTGATCCACTTGGGGGCTGGGACCTGGCACTGTCTCTAATTGCTACAGAGACGCGCGCCACCCGTGCGGCTCACATTCGCGCTTTCCACTCCCTTCGTCAGGGACCTGCCGAGTCTGCAACTGATTACTGGCGGTGTGCCATGCGCACCTAGACGCGCCTTGGGACTTGAGGAGGTATACAGCTCTGAGCGTTTCGCACGCTCATGATCGGATTCCGTCTTGAGCACGCAGACATCTTCTCGAGGTACAGGGACGACGTGCTAGAATCCTTCTCCACCTCTCTTCAGCTTCTCCCTTGGGCACATCATCTCTTCCTCCAGGTGACATCCGCCCGCGAGGAAGCCGTGGTCCATTAGGAGAGTTCCCTTGCTGTAGCGGTCATCGCTTTTCCGCCGACGCCCCTCTTGCAGACCACTTCTCCATTTGCTGGCACACCCTCCTCTTTCCCTTCCACCCTGGCTACCCCGACTCAGATGCAGGGTGTGGCAACCGTGGCACAGTGGAAGAAGGGTAAGAAGAAGCGCGGTTCGGGCCAGTAGTAGTCGTACCAGCAGCAATCGCAGTAGCAGCAGTCATCGGGTTGTAGCAGTGGAGGCATTGTCCACTACTACAATTGTGGAGGTGCTCATCACTACACCGAGTGCCAGAAACCGCTTGACTGGGCACGAATCACCCGCGGTCTTCAGGCTGCACACGCACAGCGGGCTGCGTCGAGCAGCACAGCCTCCGGTCGCGCGGCGACCACGATTGGAGCAGTTCCCGCTTCCTCACCGATGAGCAATGGCGACCCGGACCCGCGTGACAGCACCATCGTCGAGCTCCGTCACCTCCTCGTGCTTCACTTTCAGGGAGGTGCGAGTGTGTTGTCACAACCGAGTGGTTCACAAACCTTTTTTTCGTCTGTTCTTGTCGCTTGTGATGACTCGTGTGGGGGGACACAACTGGCATGTGATGACGATGGGCCTGACAGTACCGATTGGTTTCATGAGTCGCACCTCTGTGCCCTTCGTCGATCCTCCTCACGTGTTGCTCAGCGCCCGTCTGAGGCCGAGTGTTTCATTGCCCGTAATATAGTGACGTCCTCCAGTCTTGATCCCAGTGACACTTGGATCATCGATTCTGGTGCCACTCATCACATGACATGTCGACATAGTGACTTCATTGTTCTTGGTCCTGTTGTGTCTGTTCGCTCCGTTTGCATGGGCTCTGGTGAGTCCTTGCTGGTCCAAGGTGTTGGGGTTGTGTGCTTTGATGGTCCGTCTAGCCCCCTGTATCTTTTCGAGGTCCTTTTTGTGCCAGACCTTGAGCTCAACTTGCTTTCTGTGCGTACCTGCACACTCATGGGACACTCTATGAAGCACACTGTAGACTCCGTGACTGTGACAGCTATTCATACTCGTACCATTGTTCTTCGTGCGTCTGTTGTGGATGATCTGTATCGTGTCTCTCGGATTTCTTCTCCCTCTTGCTCCCCCTCCCCTCCTTCTCGTGTATTTTTCACTGACGTTCTGTCTGCTGAGCACTAGGGACTGTTGCATCATGGCCTATGTCATGTGGGCTCGGACACTGTGTCAAAGCTCATTCGAACACAGCCCACACTTGGTCTTGACGCAGCTTCTTTGGAGAAGCCGCTCAAGACCGATTGTCTGTTCTGCGCTCAGGGTAAGATGCATCGCTGCACCTACCCTGACTCTCATCCTCGTGCACTTTTCCCTCTCGAGTTGGTCCATTCGGATCTTCTCGGTCCTCTTCCTGTCAAGTCTCTGTTCGATCGGTGCCGATACGTCCTGACCCTGACCGATGACTTTACCTGGATGCGGTGGGTCTATAGCCTACACCAGAAGAGTGATGTTGCTCTGGCGGTTTGCCTCTGGCTTGTGATGGCTGAGTGTCAGTCCCGCCACACGCTACATACTTTTTGTTTGGATCGAGGGAGCGAGTTTCTTGGCGAGATGGATAGCTTCTTCACCGAGCACAGGGTTTTTCACTAGGTCTCCACTCCTGCTACTCATCAGCACAACGATGTCTCTGAGCACTGGAACCGCACCATGGAGGATGCGCTTCGTGCAGTGTAGTCTGAGTGTAGTCTCTCGGAGTCCATCGCCTTTGAAGGATTCGCCTACATGACGTGGGTCTGGAACCGCCTCCCACACAGTCTCCTTCTGGGCCACGTTACACCGTACGAGCTGTTGGCCACCGTGTTAACCTGCGTCTCGCTCGTGTCTGGAGATCCTTGGCTCTTGTGTGGTACACCGAGGACCAGCAGGGGTCCAAGGTCTCGCCAAGGGGCCGCTTGTTGCCTTCGTGGACATCTCCCAGCGGTCGAAGGCCTAGCGTTTTTGGGACCCCGTCCATCGTCGCATTGTTGAGTCCCACGATGGGCTCTTCTTTGAGCCTCTCACCTACCGTGATCCGATCTCGATCATGACGCAGTCCGTCATGCACATTCCTATGTGTGAGGATTCTTGACGGATGGAAGAGTCTGGGCCTACGAGCATCTCTCGTTCGGTTGATGAGTCCGTTCGAGCTCCCTCCACTTCTCGGTCTCCAGCCCTTGATGACCCAGCTATCATCGCTGTCAGTCCTAAGACCTCTCTAACACAGCTGGCTTCTACCATTGTTCCCTCGTACCCCACAGGTCTCCATGAATATGTACCTGTATCCACCAAACTCTTGCCTCTGTGCGTTGTCCTGCCTCAAATCCTACTCCTACGGTCACATTCAGCCATGTATCTCCCACACCCACATTTCCTCACACTGCATCACCTACTTCTTTGCCTCCGCCCTCACCAGCTGTGGTCGTGCCTGTCTTTGAGCATGAGGTGAGCCCCTTGAGCCCAGGTTACTATCGTGAGCCCGGCGGTCATCTTCGACCATTGGTCTCATTAGTCCAGCGAGTGTCAGATCCTGCACCCAGGCGCTCCATGCGCAGCATCGCGAGTGGTGATCCCGGCACTAAGACCCTTGGCCTGAGTGTCCGCACTGGTCGCATAGAGGTACATCCAGCGTGCCCTGTAGGACATGATCTCTTCACTCGTGAGTTTCATATCGCTTGTGATGCAGCAGCTGACCTTGTGGTCGTCAGGCCCAACACTAAGAAGTGCGCACTTGCCACTCAGAGCTCTCCCTTTATGGTGGCTTATTCGGACACACTAAGGGAAGCTCTCTCATTAGAGGATGCAGATGCATGGCGTGCTACTTGCGAGGATGCGTTTCGCGCCATTCGAGAGCACGGAGTTTAAGAGCTAGTCGACCTTCCACCTGGGAGGAAGGCTATTCAGGTCAAGTGGGTTTTTCGTAAGAAAATGCAGCCGGATGGCTCACAGGAACACCACAAGGCTCGCTCGGTCATCAAGGGGTACTCTCAGATTGAGGACATCGATTACACTGACACCTTTGTCCCTGTTGGCCGCATTACCTCAGCTCGCGCTCTGTTCGGTGTAGTGGCTCAACATGACTGGGAAGTGCACCAGATGGATGTGAACAATGCGTTCCTCAATGGCTCTCAAGAGGAGATTAACGTGGCTCAACCACCAGACTTTGAGTAAGGTGACAAGTTCTGGTGCTTGCGCAAGTCCTTGTACGGCCTCAAGGAGTCCCCTCGGTGTTGGAACCAGGCAATCACCGGCACTCTGACTTGTGTAGGATATGTACAGAGTGATACAAATCCCTTTCTATTTATTCGACGGATGCCTGAGCGTTTCACCGCCATCCTGGTCTATGTGGACGACCTCTTGATCGCGTCTCCTTCCACGGAGGCCGTGAAGGAGGCCAAGGCGGTCCTTGAGACTTCCTATAGGATGAAGGATCTTCGTCCTATAGTGGTGTTTCTTGGCATGGAGATTGTGCGAGACCGCAGACGTCGGATACTTCTGTTGCGTCAGGCCTGATACGCACATATTGTGGGCGAGCGCTTCAGTGATCTCCTTGGCGTAGTGTCCACGGCCTCCACACCTCTCACACGTAATGGGCAGGATGTCCTAAATGTCAACGATCCCACACAGCTAGGGGAGACAATGGACGTGACCTTGTACCTCTGCCTCATCGGATCTCTAATGTACTTGGCCACTACCACACGCCCCGACATCGCCTTCGTCGTCAACCTCCTTCTATAGTTTTCTCAGGCTCCACGTGCTAGAGCCCTTCATGCGGCTATACCAGTAGTGCGGTACATGGTGTCCACACCGTACTTCGGACTATGCTTTCATCAGCAGTATTCAGTGGTTCTTGACGGCTACACCGATAGCGACTGGGCCTGGATTCCTGATGGATGCGTACCGACTATGTGTTCCTGCACGGTGGTATTGCTATGTCCTGGCGCGGTAGGAAGCAGGGATGAATTACACGTAGCTCGTCGGAGATAGAGTATGTTGCTCTGGATGTATGGGCTACTGAGGCATTCTGGCTGCAACGCCCGTTCCTTGAGCTCGGTCAGTCACTACCTGCCATTGTGAATCGTTGTGACAACCATAGTTCTCTTTCCATTGCGGAGAACTCTGGTGTCTTTCACGCTCACACGAAGCACATTGCGGTTGAGCATCACTTTGTGTGTGATCTGGTGGGGTGACACGTGATCTATGTCATAATGGTTGGCAGTGACATGAAGTGTGCTGACTTCTTCATGAAGGCACTAGCACGCGGGAAGTTTCTGGTATCCATTCGTTCTGTTGGGCTTCGCTCCTTGCCTGAGAGTGGTTGAGTGCGGGATGTGTTTGTGTCTGTGTCACGACTGTTTCTACACTCATTGTTTCACTCATTTCAGTGCTACACGTATATGGGCATGCGTACCATCGGGTCATGGAGGAGTGTTGTGATTTGTGATGTGCCTATCAACATGTACAGTTTACTGTGACCACTCGGCCGTGTCCATGCCCGTGCAGACCAACCCAGGTGGTACCGGTGCATCGTCTGGTGGTGGACTACCATCTAGGAGCTGATCGACGACCATCCCAAAGGTCTGGACACTGCAGTTTTCCTGCAGGACCTCCTGCAGTTTTCCTGCAACACGTAGGAGTTTATCGGTAGACTGGTCGTGGGCTCGATTTGTATGGTTTTGCATTGTGTGTCCACCGTTTGATTCCGGATGCATGCATGTGACTAGTCGTAGCGTGCGGCTTGTGATTATGCATAGGTTTAGACGGCGTAGCGTTCTGACATGTCTACGCTGAGTTACAGCCAAAACAATGGTTTTGGGTCGTTTTTAGGACAGACCTTGTGCTGCCGCGTGTGACACCCGCTATGCGCCGCGGCAGGTACTTATGCCATGGACCTGTCATTTGTCATTTCTCTCTGCACATGCTATTGAAGCATTGTGACACTTTGCCTTGTGTCGCCTAGCCAAACTCTTGCCGTTGTGTGTACAACTTGTGACTGTCGTCACCGTCTGACCAGACACTGACGCCTAGTCAGCGGCTTTGTCGCTAGTAAGATTCCACGCATCTTCTCACGCATACAAAAACCCCCCAACCATGCAACTGGGTATGTTTACCATTTTATTTACGGCCCACCTTGCAACGAGTTAAGAATTGATATGCCAATCTGCCGGGGGCATGTCCACCAATTGCTCAACCTCTCAATGTTTTGTTTCAGAAGAATTTGAAAGGTTCGACCACGAGTAGACTGAAGGATAGCCAACCGCATCGGTGTCTCCAAGATCCTCCATTGGACTCCTGATGGCGAAAGACTTTCATAAATGACTACCTTCAAATTATTGAAACCCCATTTGACATGTTTTCTTGATGTGACCACTCATGATGGCAACATCGCATGCATTGCTCATCTCTAGTGCCCATGATATCAGGTTTTCCTTAGTCTAGCTCCCGCAAATGTACATTTGCGATCAACAGATGTGATTTTCTTGTTCGAAGTACACCTGGTACCAAGTACAACTTACTCAAATTTCCCACTTTCCAAGCCGTGTACTGCACAGGAGCTTCTACCTGCTCAGCATGTAGGTTTACTATGCATCACACTTGGTATCACAACGGAACAGTGATGAAGGGGCAGGCTACGATCTGCTCTTATTTGACAACTTGGCAGAATTCGTCAACGCATCTTCACTGTCAAGATGTTCACAAACATGGTGATGACAATGGTGAGAAGAGCGAGCGCATCGGCCTACGAGCAACGATAGCCCCCATACGGTTGGACGATAGAATGGCAACAACACGAGATTCATGGGACTCTTCAAGCATATATGTTGAAAAAGGTGGCTAGCTACCAGAAAATTGGCGTTGGACCTACGCCTCTAACAACCAACTCAATGACGGATAAGTCAGGCTCAATAAATTCCTCATCATAGCCGTTCTCCATCGGGACGACACTTGCAGCAATGACAGGAGGCACGAGCCCACAAGTGTAAAAAAACAAAGATCTGTACTTGAAACAATCAATGCTCAAGATAATAAAAATCCATCGACTTCAACAAGTCAATGACATGATGGAGGAGCCCAGGAACTCTCGAGCGTGGGACCGAGTACTTCCAGAGAGGAAAAATATACTTTAGAGTGAACATAAAATTCATCTAGTCCTCCCAAAACTGTTCAAGCCTGCTAATTTGAAAGGATATATGGTGTGGATTTAGATTATAATTTTAGAGGTGTACTTCACCACCATTGATGCTAACAACAAAAAAAGAGAACTGACCTTATGGCCTTGCCTTTGTGTGCCACTAATTTAAGGTGGTGATCCAACCTAATGGACATAAAAGTCATCAGGAGAATGGTGTATCTGTCAAACATCTCACTCAATACATTGTTTACATGGACTCACCCAACACATACACATGCACATACATATACATGCACACACACACACACACACACACACACACACACACACACACACACACACACACACACACACACACACACACACACACACAC
>SZWC01019166.1:38069-53999 GCA_023375785.1 Penium margaritaceum | reverse complement strand
TCTCTCTCTCTCTCTCTCTCTCTCTCTCTCTCTCTCTCTCTCTCTCTCTCTCTCTCTCTCTCTCTCTCTCTCTCTCTCTCTCTCTCTCTCTCTCTCTCTCTCTCTCTCTCTCTCTCCCCCTCTATCTTTCTCTCCCCTCTTTTTCTCCATACAATAATAGTGCAATTGCCTTCAACAAATGAAGGTACAATGGTATGGTGAATGGAACTTCCTTTTAAAGCACCTATGTAAATCTTCAATGTAATGTCTTTTCAGTTTAGTATTTTTTAAATGTTCTATTTAGACTCTTAAAAAATGATTGTTATGTATGTAATGATAACAAGCTTCATGTTGGATCAATCAAGACGAGGGAAGGTGATTTTCCAACTAGCATTAGTGAGAATGTGTGCATATCTACCACTATTCACAAACATAACCCATATGTTCTTCCTCTGTTTATTCACAACATATGAACGATAATTATACAATTTTGTTATATTGAGGTACATTCGCATCTTCTGTTTTCATACATTTCAACATAAAGATGCATGACAGCAAATAAGGGCAAGATTTGTTTCCATGTGGATCATTTGGCTTGTTATCTTAGGAATTTCAATACTAATACGAATGTGTCCAAGCAAGATTATCCCAATCAACACATTATGATACCATTAAAAATTCATTCCTTTACTTGATTATTCTAGTTTCTACACTTTCCATGGGATTGACTCTTGATTGTTTTAATTTGTAAACCTATAGAAAAATTGCAAATTTCATGCAACTTAGTACTGACTAGATCCTTAACTACACATTCATCGATTCATCGAGTGGGGTTTGTATGTGTGATGTAAACTAATTTAAGTAGACTTCCTAACCATAATTCAAATAAGCAACCCAATTTCTTTTACCTAATCTTTTTTAAATTCTGTGCAAGTGTCGAATTGTAATAAACAGCCCCTTGTTTTATGGCATACTCTTGGCCTTGTCCGAAGTTTTTGGAGCACGTGGGCCCTTTTCGAATTTTCACAAATCCAGGTTACGGTCGAGCTCACCCTCGCATAAGTACGGATAAGAGGAGGAGGAGGAGGAAATAGAGAGCGCGAGCGTGAGAGTGAATGAGGTGTTGCTTTGCTTGCACATCACATGGCATTTCAAACACGCCATGTGAGGGTGATATCTCCCCCTCAGCGCATGTCGTTTGAATAATACTATCTGCCAAGGGGTTGTCGTAGAGGCAAGCCTCAAACAACATGCGTGCTGAACGGCAAGAACAAACCCGGTGATTGCGACCGTGCAGCAGTCGAAGTGCTTTTGGTGGTGTGCGCAAGATAGTGACTTCATTCATCATGGGGAGGCTTCAAGTTAACGCGGCGACACGCTATGAGACAAGATGGACCGTCAATTCAGACGATTGACTGCCATGCACTTTTGGCACAAAGCGTACGGTGTAAGTACGGTTAGAGTTGCAAGTAAGGAATAAGTTTCAAGAGGAAGGAGCTTGTGGTAACAACCTACGAGAGGAGTCGGCTAGAGCCACAACTAGCTGGCCAGACAATATCAATACCCCAAACTGAGTTGATTCTCATTAACGTGTATTTTCAAACTTTGGCTTCTAGACTTCTCCAATTCTATCTTTCTGCTACGACAATGCTCTACACACAATAATGCGTCATCTTCACAGAGCACATTATCTCATATCTAGATCACAGCCAAGGCCATGCGTTGGGCAGAAGAACTGCCGAAGCTCGCAACACTTCAAGGGGTGAAGGCACAAAGTACGCTGGACTACATCGAGGCTTACCGAGAGGGATGTTGTTGAACCAAACTTCAAAGCCAATGCATGAGCCAACCTCTGGAAAAATCTTCCATGTTTCTTTAGCGTCCACATGGGTTACTGTGAATGTCCAACACAACAGGTGACTCCCACGCACTTTGATGATGTCATATCTTCATCCTGGAGTGCCAAATTGATGCAAAGAATTTGCCCATTGCTGCCGAAACATTGTCATTTCTCTCTGAAAATTGTTTGCAACCAAAAATCATCAAGAGCCATTGAGGAGTCATTATGGCAAATCATAGAGCAGCTGGAAGCCCTCAAGCTGGAAAATCAGTACTTTAATGAGTAGATGACTAACGCGCAGGACAAAACCTGCGCTAGATAGGTTCAAGCGGCATGGTCAAGGAGTTTGTCAAGACCAAAGTCAAAGGCCCCATCCAACCCCGCATTAAAAGGTGCAAGAGGAAGGACGTAGTTGCTTGTGATGAACACCTACTTTGGACCTCTAGTTCACCCTTTTAGAGGATGATGCTGGGCACGTAAAGTTTGTAGTGACAACATTGCATGGAGTAGCATTAGATTGGTGGAGGCAAATGAATCTCTTGGACAATGAAAGTGGAGGCCTTAATGTAGAAGTGGAACATGCCGTGATATGGTAGCCAGGCTCAGGACAAGCTGATGCGCGTGTGCCAATTGCATGCGAGTAGTTTAAGGAAGTGATCACACATTGCTTCAATCTAGGGAATGCCTCCATAGTTGCAGGAAATACGCTAAAACAACTGAAGTCGATCAGCCACGTGCATTAACTCACGGGTCGTTTCTCGACATTCTGCTCAGAGATCAACAACATGAGCAAGCTTGAGATGGTAATCAAGTACCATGAGAGCTTGGAGGAAAAAACCTGGCGCACGCTGATACTAAGTGGCATCACGTGGGTCTAAGAATGGGAGCCACTACTGAGCACATTGATGCACTACGCTGCCATTGAGGGTGTTTTTGTGACAAGCAGTGAAATTGTCATCGTTGAGCATAGCACCAACAAATTGACCCCACGCTCTACTACTAGAATCCTTCATATAAGGAGGCCATCAGTAGAGCAAGCCGCGTGATGGGAAAGGTAGAACAGCGGGAAGCCTTGGCACCCCAATAGGGACCACAAGAAGAAGGAGCAAGGAAACAGCAACCAATAGTAAGTGGTGAACAACCAACTCCATGAAAAGCTTCATCCGCATCAGTGAACTCATGCCACAAAATTCATTTCATAACCAAGGAGCTACCGAGTGTATTGCTTGAGAATAAAGGAAGCAAGAGCTATCCGCAAATCCTGTAAGAGGTTAAAATTCTATGTGCTAGTTTTGTAGACGGCAAGGGGCACAATACTCGCTCTAAATTAATGCATTCCTTGATTGTGGCACGTCCCACTCATTCTTTAGCAACGAGCTCCCAAAAACGTTGAGGCTTGCACGGCTACTCGGAAAGCCAACTAAGGCTAAGTTGGTGCAAGGGGAGCTAGAGTGCGAATTAGCCCTAAAGCCTTTAAGGGTCCATCTAGGCAAGCTATTGTGCCAAATCAATTATTGCACGTGTCTGATCGATACCTTGAACACCAGTCTAGAGCGTGACTAGCTGCACCGATAAAACCCTACTATGGATTGGGTGCCTAGAAAAATGAAAGTGAAGACATGAGGAGAGAAATTTCTTCCTCCATTTTGAGCTGAGGAGAAGGACTCCAAGGCAATGAAGGTGCTACAATTGAGTCATGTAAAGCTTAAGCACTGTCATGCCTAGGGAGAGCAAGTTTACCTTGTGTGGGTACTACAAGAGGAAGCCACTGAAGAGGTAGAAGTGTTGGCAGCACATGCTAAGCAAAAGGAGGGAGAGCAGCAAAAAGCACCAGCAACAAAGTTATCCGAATGCACCAAGGGAGTCTTGGACGGCTACAATGACGTTTTTTTTGCTAAGTTGCCAAAGGTTTTACCGCAAAAGTGGGACATTGACCATAGAATTGATCTAGTTCCGGAAACAGCTCCAACAGTGTAGGCTACATGAGGGATAACGAATTACATGAGCTGAAGAAGCAGTTGGAGGAGCTGACAAGGTAATGGATCATCAGGGTGTTGGTGTCATGCTATGCTGCATCATTCCTCTTTGTAAAGAAAAAAACAAGAGAATTACGGATATGCGTCGACTATCACACACCGGAACGTAACGATCAAGAACTCGTACCTAAAGCTTAGGAATGAGGAGTTCTTTGACCTATTGAGGGGATCACATTACTTCAGCAGGATTAACTTGCACTTGGGGTACAATCAAATAAAGATTTGAGACAAGGATGTAGAGAAGACGGAATTTTGGATGCGCTACGCCCATGTTGAGTACCGTTTGATGCCTTTGGATTGGCGGACGCTAATGCAATGTTCATGAGCCTATTAAAAAGATCTTCTACCCTCAGTTAGACAGATTTGTGGTGGTTTTCCATGACAACATCCTCATCCACTCACCAAAGAGCATGATTCACATCTTTGACAAGTGTTGGACACCCCTGGAGAGAGACGTTGTTTGCAATTCTCTCTAATTACGAGTTTGAGAAATAGCAAATGAAGTTCCTTGGGCACATTGTGAGCACCAAGGATCTTCGCATGGATTTGAAAAAGGTCAAAGCAGTGAAGCAGTGGCTGTCACCAAACTTTGTACATGCAATCAAGGTCTTCTTCAGGTTTATGAACTACTCTAAGAAATTCATCTGATGGCACGCAAAGAAGGATGTGCTACTCATTGTGCTGCTAAGGAAGGATCACTAGTAGGAATGGTGCAATCACAAGGAGAAAAGCTTTGAGGATCTCAATGCTGTAATGTATGACGCTTTGGTTCTGGTGGATCCAGATTCATCCAAGGAGGATGTTATGGCGACGAACGCAAGCGACTATGCCATTAGGGCAATACTAATGAAAGATCACAAAGAGGGGCCACAGAAGATTGCGCACGCGTCTCACAAGTACAAGGGGCAAAGCTGAACTCCACATTCCATGAGAAGGAAATGGTGGTATTGATCCATGCGTTCAACAACTGGAGGTGCTAACTCAAGTCACATTGTTGCGTGGTCTTCACATATCATTACAATGAAAAGTACCTAAAGATGCAGCCGATCTCAGTCGCGGGCAAACTTGTTTGATGAAGTTTTTGTGAAAAAGTTTTCACTTCAAGAACTACTACATGCCTCGAAAGCTGAATCCGACAGATCCTCTGTCGTGGAGGCCGCACTTGAGCATCAATGTCATCTTAGTACTGATGGGATCTTTAGTCATGCATACTCTGTTCAAGCATGGCTATATCATAGACAATGTGTTCATGGGTGGTGCTCTAAAAGACGCAATGTAGGATGGAGTGTATCAGTGATAAAGTAAGGAGCAGAAAACTGTAGTATCGGAATATGTGCCATTGAAGCAGTTGCTACTAGAGGAGGCGCATGACACCCACTACTTGGGTCACTTCAGCTTTGATAAGACGCTCAAAACCTTGGCATGCCAATACCGGTGTGCGCAAATGCATCAAGGCGAGAGAGACCAAGCCACCACAAGAGCTTAAACCATTGCCTATGCCAAAGAGGCCATAGATAGACATCTGGCTTGAATTCATTGATGGGTTGCTTGTGACATATCAAGGCAACAACATAATGTTGGTGGTGGAACAGTTTTCCAAGATTGCACATTTCATCGCATATCTTGACAGCATCATAGCTGTCGGAACAGCTCAATTCCTCCTCCGTCATGTCATTAAGATGCATGAAATACTATAGGTGTTGTTCTTGGATCGCAATCCATGCTTCACTTTTCTGTTTTAGAGAGATCATATGGAGAAGTTGAGCACACTAAAACACCAAGGAGTAAAAGGCAGACGAAGCGCACAAATGAGACATTGGAGCAACAATTGCAAAGCATGGTGCCACCGAATGGTGAGGGTTGGGAAGAGAATCTCATATTGGCAGAGATTGCTGACAACTCAGTGTTTTTAGCATCAAGAGGGAAGTCGATGTTTGAGGTGGAGTACGATCACCAGCCACTTAGCCAAACCGTCCTCTCTACAGTAACATCTATTTTGGTAGTGCAACATATTGCAAATGGGTTTTCCACCCCTTGGAACATGGTGCGAGAACTGCTATTGAAGCCACACAAGTAACAAAAGAGGTAGGCTAATAAGAATCACACTACGGAGGATTTCCAAGTGGGAGATTAGGTGATGATGAAATCAACTAATCTGCAACGGGTAGGAGTTGGGAGTCCCAAGTTGAAGTCACAATTGGTGGGTCCATTCCGCATTTTGGAGAAGCAACTGGCCGTTTCCTACAAGTTGGAGCTTCCACCTGACTACAACATCCATCCGGTGTTCAACATCTCTCTACTTTGTGCTAATTGTAACCCCAATTATTTCTTCCACAGTTTCAGGAAAGCTCCACCTCATTCTCTCTAGATTGACAAAAGTGAGGAGTTTGAGGTAGATGAAATTATGGGAGACCACCAAATGGGATGACGGCATGAGTTTCTTGTGAAGTGGAAGTGGTGCCCTGTGGAGCACAGCTCTTTGGAGCCTAAGGCCAACATCCACATGGGGGGTACTAAAAATGTTCTTAAGGAGTACCTCAAGCATGGCGTGACGTCACGACTCCCAAGTGTTCATGTTCGTGGGTTGCAGCAAGGGGTAGGTTCCTCGTTGCTAGAACCGTTGTGATAAGAGTGCAACTACAGATAGAGTAGAAGGCTAGAACAAGGAAAATGTTGGGACATAACATCTATAGTAGATCACAACTATTATACAAGAATCATTACAGGAAACACATCCAAGCTAGAGACTAACCCTGGAATATCATGTTTAGACACATCTTCTGGCCAACAGGTGGGAAACGTATAGCAAGACACCTCAAGCAAAGTAGCTTGGGTCTTAGATGTTTTTTAGCCACCTCTTCTAGGTAGCCAGGCATGAACGTACTCAAGGGCATCCTCCTTCCCAGGCTGGCAAACTACTGTGTGGCTAACTAAGGTCTTCCAAAGAGTGTTTGTAGAGTCTTTGCCTCAGGTTATTTCTTGAAGTGGTTGAAGCTGATGTGGTAGACTGTAGGCAGAAAGCCTGGTGATGACTGGGTTGTTTCATGAAGACTGCCACGCTGGCCATCTTTTATAGCATGCTACAAGCAAACTGAAAAATGTCCAGACTCATGTAAGCCTCTGGCTACAAGTGGGAAGATTCCTAGCTTAGGAATCGTCCTATAGGCAATAGCCCCTCCGATAGCTCCTGTTGTAGTGACGTGCATGGCTGTGTTGATGCAGAACAGTCCCCCCTTCAAGCTTTCCATGTGGGTGATGACTCGTGCATGCATGGAGGGACGTAGTGCTTTGTCGTGCATGCATGCTTTCATGCACAGCGGTCCCCAATCGAGCCTTGCACGCTGTTTCTAAATCGCGTTAATGTAGCAGGCTATATAATGTGGTCCACATTGCCTAGTGAGGTGTAGCTACACCCTGATTAGACATAGCCCAGAACCCAGAAATGCGCAGTTGTGATGCATAGTTGCTTACTAGTCTGGTTCAGCGACATGCACAGCCCTCCTATGCATGCAGCACTTTGAATTTTACAACTCTAGGGTCACTTCCCCCCATAGACCTAGATGCCAAAGTTAAATTTGGCTTGTAAAAGATAAGATAAAAATCCACCGTTGAACCCAAGAATGTTTTAAAAAGAATTTCCTAACTCCTAGCAAGCTCCTCCGATTCCAAAACCATCAGTGCCAGTTTAACAAGAAACATAGGCGTACTAATTTTCACCTCTAACACTCCCCATCAGTTGGTGCGGCGAAGAGTTTAATAGTTGACGATAAAGAAATTGGTTACGTTTGGTGTCTCTTACAAGGTTATGATGTCAAAAGAAATTTGTGGTGCTTTCCAAGTGTCAACAATTTTGAGAAGAGGCTTTTCCTTCCTATTGAGCTCGAGCTTATCCTCGATTACAACAATCGATACTCCTTGTGGGTATTTGTTGGGTTAGAGCAGTCGCTCCTGGGCTTTTTGTATTATTCTTGCCATCAAAAACCATTTGATGGCATCTCAAGTCGTCCGGATTGAATTCCCTTGACTTCTACTACAAGAAAATGCGTAGGGGCATTTTCAATGCATGTTGTTGCATGGACAGACACTCTTGTTAACTTTTCCTTTGCTTATAAGCTTTGCTGGCACTTTTTGGTGGGTCGAGAAATCATTAACAGAGTGGAATACAAGATTCTTCTCTCCCCCTCACGTTCTCAAATAGTTGGACGTGTATAAATCACCATTTCTGCACTACCGACGTCATTCTTGTTCTTACGTGTACAAAATTGGCGCTGCATGGATTTAGTAAGAATTTGTGTGATTTTGCTAGCTGCAACTGGATTAAAGGTCGTGTCACTAGCTTGCCGCTCGCTCGGAGCCTGTTTGTTCTCATCAAAACTGCTTATTGACCGAGAAATTGCACTAAACCTTTTGGGTCTCACAACCCGTCTTTTTCCTTTCACAACCCTCGTCCTTTTCCCAACTTGCTCTCCAAGTTTTGTCTCATAGTGGAGAGGGTTTGTGGAGGGAAAATAGGAGTCGCAAGCTCCCTCACCACCCCTTTGGCAAGCGTGCTCGCGAGTTTGCTCGCCTCCATCTTGGCAAGCTTGCTAACTTGCTCGCTTACCATCACAACGTGTCGCGATGGCAAGTAGCCTCGCTGCTAAGCCTGTCTTCGCTACAACCTTGCCGGTGGCTACCGCCCCTGCCCCTTTAGCAGCCCCCACCCCCTCTTTTGCTTTGGCTGCATCCACTACGCTGCAAAGCCCTAAATCCCTCACCTGCTGCATTCCTTGGTTGACTCGCTCCCCATCCACACTGCTCAACTTTGTTTTATCTTTGAGGACTGAACTGGGTCCATGAAAGAACGGTTCTGTTGAAGTACTCAAGACTCAAGTAGGTCTCCTAACGAAGTAGAAGACCGAAGTGGGTGGTTGAAGCTTCTTATTCTCTCGAGGCAAAGAGATCTTTTGCAGTAGACTGTTATGGGAAGACAGGTGTGAACGTTTTGGATATCACACCAACACTTAGCGTGACTGAGTCTATCAGCTTTGAAAGAACGTGAACTAGTACTCAAGCATCTTTTCTTGTGGATTAATTTTCTTGATAGCTCTTGATCTAGACTGCTTGCTCCACAAAAATTGTTCTTTGCACCATGAGGCACAAATCTTCATTTTTGTGTGTGCAAAGATCATTGATGGCATTGGGGCGCATGTTTGACTCCGCGTGTCTCCCTTATTCAGGGGATACTGCAACTGGACACTTTGCAAAAGTCCACATTGCTACATACACCTCTGGAAAAGGTCATTAAGGACACTTTCAATCAAGAAATGTACTGTTTGCACTATTCATGGAACGTTCTTAAGGATAATCATGTGGTCGATCACCTTCAAGCGAATCATGTGGCCGTGGATGTCAATGTGCTTTGTCCGCCCCTGGAACTTCGTAGAGTTTGCGAGATCAAGGGCTGATTTGTTGTTGACGTAAACCATTGTCAGACCATGTTAAGGAAAACCAGTTTTGTCGAGGAGGTTCCTCATGTACATGACCTTCTTAGTTGTTGTTGTCCTCGCGACATACCGAGCTTAAGCCAAACTAAGTGTGATGATGTTCTCTTTCGTGCTTGACCACAAAATAGTTGTTCTAGCAAGGAGACAAACAAATCCTATGGTGTTACGATGGTTAGCCTCTATATCGCCAATATATGCATCCACATAGCAGCTCAGCTCTAGGTTTCTTAACGAACCAAAAACCAACTCTATGTGAACCGTTAAACAAAAGTAACCGTATGCACACTTTGGCTCCTTGAAAGCCCTTTCACTACACGTCTCACTCCCCCGCGCCAAGTTGTTCATCGCAAGTTGCATGTATGGTCTAGTGTAGCTTGCAACATGCATGAGAGAAACGACTCTGCTTCCATGTCAAGTCTCACTTCTCCCCCTCTGGTCCTTGATTCATTAACTTCTTCTGGGTTAGGAGAGTGGGATCATGATGATTGCGGACATTGAGACGTTCGAAGTCTTTTGGTGTGTAAGATTGTTGAGACAACTTGAGCATGCGTTTGAACCGTTTCATTTCATGTTCATGCGAAGGTAGTACTCACGTTTTGCATCAAGGTTACATTTACCTCTTGTCTCATTGCAAAAGCAATTCCGTGGAGAAGGTATTGCGATGGGCTCATGATCAGAATGTCTTCCACATATAAAATAACATTACAATCTGGACACTTGTCCTTTGCTAATCAATGTACAAACAAGTAGTCATCGTAGGCTGATGGATGGAAGTTCAAAGACTTAAGGAGACTTTGCAAGTTGCAATACCAGATAGGAGGACTTTGCTTTAATCCGTACAAATTCTTGACGAGCTCGCACACTCTTCTGTTGTCATCATCATACCCTTCTAGTTGTTTCATGTAAAGAATATTGTCCATTTCTCCATGCAAAAAGGTGTTCTTGACATCAAGCTACTGCACCTCGTAGTCTTCGACTGCTGCAATGGCAAGCATGATATGCGTTGTGCAAAATCGGATGATAGGTGCGTAAGTTCGAAACAAAATCCTTGCCTTCCTTCTGCGAGAACCGCTTTGCAAATAGTTGCGCCTTGAATTTTTCATTGCTACCATCCTCCTTTTTCACCTTTAACATCCACTTCACACCAACTGGCCCTTAGCCGGATGGAAGCTCTGTTAGCTCTCAAGAAGCCCACTCCATGAGGTTATTCTATTCTGCATCA
This sequence comes from Penium margaritaceum, assembly GCA_023375785.1. NCBI lineage: Eukaryota > Viridiplantae > Streptophyta > Zygnematophyceae > Desmidiales > Peniaceae > Penium > Penium margaritaceum. The sequence goes on along the minus strand of SZWC01019166.1, from coordinate 43,436 downwards.
AGTGCTGCTTTGCATTCTTCATGAATCTTACCAGCTTGTGCTTCCTTTCGTGACTTTTGCTTGGGAAGTAATGCAGATGAGATTTTGGAAAGGAGAGTTCTGAGATGTGTTTTTGTGAAGTCAGCATCTCCTTTGTCATTTTCAGCATACACCGTGCATGCTGTAATCGCCATGTGCATTTTGCTTCATCCTCCTTGTGTTGTTCTTCCATCAGCTGTTGGGAGAGTCGCGTGAAGTGTCGGCGTTCGATTGTGTTGTCGTGCTTCTTTAGCCTTGTCCCCTCCACACCATCTTGCATTGCCATGGGATGGCGTTTAGCATGGCTTATCATGACCTCCTCCAGATTAGCGGTGATGCATTCATCGTGGTTAGCCACGAGGGGCAAACTCTCGCGCACCACCTCTTCACATGCCTCATTCAGATTTTTCATGGTGACTGGATCATATTCTGCTACTTTATCCTGGATTGACTCCACAAATGAGTCGTACTATGACCTAATGAGGTACAATGCGGTCAAGCGCTTGGCTTCCTACCTTTGAAGCATCAAATTCTTGAAGATAACAGCCTCACTACTAGTGAAAAAACCTTGGGTGTCGATGTTGTAAAACTCTCAACCATTCATGTTTGGGCTTTGTCCGACAAACATGCCCCAAAAGAGCCCATCCATGGGCTCTTTTGGGACGTGGAAAACCGCCATGCAGCCAAATGTCCCAAGCATAGTGATGTCAAACTTGCACTCGTGTCATGCTTCAATTGGAGTCAAGTCGGGTAAGGTCGTGTATAACACACAATACCACACCCAAACAGCTTGCCTCAAAGCATACAACCACTAGGATTTGACTATCTGCCCTACTAGCAAGATGGATTTAAAAATCTCTTGAATAGTGCAATTTGCGCATTTTGCGACACCATTCTACTTCGGGGTATATGCTATAGAGAACAGCTGCATGGTACCCATGTCTTCAAGTTGCGACATGCATTCTTTGCTAGTGTACTCGCTAGCATTGTCAAAGCACATGACTTGTAGCTTCTTATTGCTTTGCTTCTCTGACATTACTAGCCATTTGAAGAAGTAGGTTGGTGCTTCATCTCTGGTTCAAAGAGGGTAGGTGCAAAGGAAACGTGTTACGTTATCGACAAAGATGAGGAAGTAATAGTGTCCACCATGGACTTTTGCTAAGGGGAGCGTTTCACAGTTGTTGGTATGAAGGAGTCTCAGGTTTAAGCTAATGTTATATTTGCTCGTTTTTGGAAGCATTTGTCATGGCAACTTGGCATGAACACAGTCCTCACAAGGCTTAGTTTAGCCTTTGCCACTTTTCTTGATGTCGTGGCCGTTGACATGGCTCTTCTTCACCATGGATTCCACCAACTGATAACTGATGTGGCCAAGTCTCTTGTGCCACACCACAGCATCAGCACCTGCTAGTTGGTGTAGACTTGGTGCCAAAAATGGGGAATCCGTCCCATGTTGAGCTGGTGCGCTGAAATCTAGCTTAATCATGCCATTAGAAAGAACTTGACCTTCTACAAAGGTTTTTTCCTTCATGGCTTTTGAGCGTGACATGCTTTCCGTTATTGATGACGCAAGCTCTTCTCTTCACGACTTGTTCGTGGGAAAGTAGGTTAAGGGCTATGTCTGGTAGGCAAAGGGCGTTACCAAACTCTACATGAGCTCCATCATACCTTATCACAATCATCATGCTCTTGCTCGGCACATGCACCTGCTTGTTTTTTGCGACTGTCACATAGCTTGTGTCACAAGGCTCCTAGTTGCGAAGGCACAATTTGTGGTACAAATTATGCGAGGTACAATCGCTGTCTAGATACCAAACATACTACAAGAAAACCTACTCTTCGCTTCAACTGTTTAGCAATTTGAACACAGATGTAGTGTAGTCAAATTATGAGCCTTTGCCTTCCTCCTTTGCCTTCTTGTCAAAATCCTGACTAACCATTTTTGCTTCTTTCTCCTCCACTCTCCTTTTCTCCCTCTTTCTTCTTTCCCTTGAAGTTACTTTGCATCCTCCCCTTCTCCTCATTGTGCAACCTTTTGAAGTAGTCCTTCTTCACGTGCCCTTTCTTTTTGCAATAATGGCTTATGATAACGGGACGAGATCCGGTCACTTCGCCTATGGCACTGCGTGCGATAGCCTCTTGGAGGGAGCATGTCGACTCATGGAAGTACGTTGATTTCATCACCGCATGGTTTTTTGATAGGGATTGAAATGCAATCTTCTATCCTTCATTCTAGTTAACTGCATTACTGAAAATGCAAGATTTTTTCTTACAGTTTGGCGGTCTATGTGCCCTATAAATAGCATCTTGCAGTCGTATGCCCCTGCCAATTCTGCTTCATGCTTAAATTTGAGAACTTTCTTCATGCCATCCAAGTCTTTAGTAAGGGTGTTGAGTAGGAAGCTCATGAAGATACGCTTAAAGATGGGTGCATCAGTGATGCCAGGTTGGTTGCGGAGCAATTGCACCTGGTTCATGAAGCTCTCAATGTCACTAAAGCTGCTGAGGAGATGAGACTTCAAAGTGGAGTCTCTGATCATATAGGTCCGTGGTAGATAGGACCATACAGTTTTGGCTAGCTCAGCAGTTGCCTCGTACATGAGAATGGCTTGCTTAATCCAAGGACTTAGCTGGTTTTCAAGCACCATGTATGCAGCATGCATGAAATAGTTGAACTCGGACACGATGTGTGGTGGAGATCCTTGGGGAGGAGGAATGTAATAGCCAGTATGGAACTTCTAGATGTTGTGAATTTAAGCCACTTTTTGAACTTGTTGGCCAAGTGTGGGAAGTTCTTGCTATCAAATTAGCCAATCTTCATCTTGTGTAGATGCAGAAAGGCTACTCTTGCTCACACAATGTCCTCTCATCTCTGGTGCCCAACTCCTTGTGTTGAAGACATTACTTTAGTTGTGAAACACTGCTACACGTTTGCTACAATCAGTTGTGCTTGAAACACAAGCTTCACTGTTGGATGTGGTTGCTCCATGCATGTCTGAGGCACTTGTACTTGAGACGATTGATGGAATGGTGCACTTGTGGGTATGCCTAATCAAAATTGTGGCTTTTGGTCTAAATAGTAATATTGTATCCTTGTTTTTGTTGATAATTTTGGTGGCACTAGTGGAGGAATGACAGGCTGCTACATGACTTATGGGGGACTTGGCTCAGGTAGATGTGCTCATCATGCTTGTGAAGCTTGCTGGGCATTATAAAACCACTTCTAGTGCTGTTGCTGCTGTTAAGGTTGGAGTCGTTGCATGTTTAGCTGGTTCTGCAGCTAAAGCCATGCCATCTTCCTCTCATGCTGATTCATTTCATTATCGCGTGTGAGCTGATCGTGCATTAGAGTAGCCCTTATGCACATAGTTTCCTAGCTACTAGGACCGTTGTGCTTCATGAGCAACCATAGATAGAGTAGAAAGCTGGAACCGGGAGACTGCTAGGAATGAATGAGTGTACTTGATCACAACTATACTACATCAAATAGTAGCGCAAACATACCTCAGTTAGAAACTAACTCTTGACTCTCACGCCTAGACACACCTCCTTGCCCACACGTGAACAACGTCTACAAAGACAGCTCTAGGAAAGTGGCTTGGGTCTTGGACGTACTTCGGCCACCTCTTCTAGATAGTCGGGCATTCACGTAGCTAGAGGCATCCTACTAGCCTCATTGGCAGACTGCTGCCAAGCTTATTAGGAATTTAAGAAGAGTGCTAGCAGATTCTTGGCCTCATATGATTTCAAGCGAGAAGCTTAATGATGACTGAGTTCTTGAATGAAACCCTACGGTGTTCGCCACCTTTCATTGCAGGCTACTAGCATGTTGACAACTGTCTAGGATCATGGAAGCTGCCTATTGTAAGTGGCAAGATTCCTAGCCAAGGAATCTTCCCATAGGTAGTAGTCCGTCTAGTAGCTTCTACAAGTGAGACGTGCATGGCTCTGCTGATACAGTGCGGTCCCCACTTCTAGCTTTAAATGTGGTTGAAGACTCCAACATGCATGTAGTCACGTAGTGCTTTGTCATGCATGCATGCGATCATGTAGAGCAATCCGTACACTGGGCCTTGTATGCTGTTGCTCATTTGCGCTGATGTAGCAGGCTATTCAGGGCGGTCCACACTGCCTTGTCAGGTGTGGTCCCACCCTGACTAAACCTAGCCCAAAACCCATTAGTGCAAACTTACACTACACAACTTTTGACTAGTATGGATCAACAAGCATGCACAACCCTACTGTGCATGTAGCAAACAGTATTTTACAGCTTTACGATACATTCGCCCCATGGACCTAGGTGCTAGAATTGAATCTGTCCTGTAGAAGCAAAGAGAAAACTTTGCCATTCAACTAAAGAATTGTTTAATAAAAAGTTCCCTTACTCCTTGCAAGCTCTTAAAATTCAAAAGAAACTGCACTTGCTTGACCTGAAAACTGGCACAATAATCGTCACCTCTAACACAAAGGGCGGTGAATGCGACAAAGTGACCTTATAATTCTTGCATAATCAAGGCCTTGTCCACATTTAATGGGAGTGTTGGCATTTTTCCAATTTTTGGAAATGCAAATCGCGATTAAGCTCAACCCTGCTCAATTGCCGATGCAAGAAGGAGGAGAATGAGAGTGTGAAGAGAAAGCAAGAAAGGTGCTACTTCGCTTGCATCTGGCATGGCATTCCGAACATGCCATGCAATGGTGACTTCTCTTCCTTGACGCATCGCGTGTGAAATACACTATTCGTTAGGGGTTGTCGCAGAAGAAAGCCCTCGACAACATGCACGGTCAAGATTGGGAGCAAAACTCTTGATTGCAACCGTGCGACAATCATAGTGCTTCTCTTGGCGTGTGGAAAATGGCGACCACATTCACGGCCATGAGACGTCAAGCTAGCATGCATGCTCGCCGAGAGACAAAATGGATTGTTTATCTAGATGATCGTCAGACAAGCACTTCTCATATCATGCAAAAGGTGCAAGTAGGGCACCGGATTAAGGTGCTCATATGGGAGCAATTGCGTAAGCAAGTAGCTTCCTGTAGCAAGCTAAGAGAAGGGAAATGTAGGGTAAGGACTAGCCAACCGGAAAGTATTAACACCCCATCCTTAGTTGAGGCGCATTAACCTACATTTTCTTTCTTTGGCTTTGAAAATTCTCCAAGTCTATCTTTCAGTTGCGACTATATTCTCCACACACTATATCTTGATCTCTAAAGAGAACACACACTCAATTGGATATTTTGTGTGTTTTTATTCTTATATTTATTTTTTTTGTATCCTATTGCGTGTGTCTCATTGTCTTTGTCTCTCTCTCCCTCTCTCTCTCTCTCTCTCTCTCTCTCTCTCTCTCT
>SZWC01019166.1:12229-37921 GCA_023375785.1 Penium margaritaceum | reverse complement strand
TGTGTGTGTGTGTGTGTGTGTGTGTGTGTGTGTGTGTGTGTGTGTGTGGTTGTGTGTGTGTACATGTGTTTGTGTGTTTGTGTGTATTTTGTGTGTGGGTGTGTGTGTGTGTGTTATGTGTTTGATGCTTTTTGTGAATATGTCCATGTCCAGATGATTTGAAAGCCTTCAAGGACTACATCTACCTACATTAGCCATCATGAAAAGACCACCATTGCATGACTATCACATGTTAGCAAGAATAACATCATGAAATATAATGAAGTAAATGAGACAAGCAATTTCTTTGACCCTCGAGCCAATGTTTCATGTGAAACATATTGTTCAATTGAAAAACACATTTTTATGAACATTGGACTTGCGATTTTCAATTATTTACGGAATAATGGATTTAATTCATGATGTGAATAATCTTTACATTCTTACTATGATGTTCATATATGAAATTGTTTTTATCTGGGAAGATAAAACAAATCATGTTGATTAAGTAATGACAACGTGAAAGAAAAGTTGAAACAATTGTTTCAGAATAGATAATCACAGAATGTTTTTGTCTTGATTTTTGAAAAATCAATCTTCACTAATCGTTACTGTTTTATGTCATGTATATTGCAAATTACAATTTTGTTCTAAATTCAACACTTTGAGCCCATCAATGTCTCTTGTTCTTCAAATTTCTTTTTTGCTTGGGTTTATTCTAGATTTTGTGACAAACAACAGTTAATAAACTCTTCGAAAATCCATCAATACAAATAATCTTCACAAGTTAAAATCATTTGTTCATGAATGCTATAATAATTCTTAGCATATGATAAGTACTCAATGTACCATAAGCAATCTAACATGTTTTTCCAATTGATAGCTACATTCATTGAAATTTGTTTTATTAGCATGATAGTAAGTAAAAATACAGAATAATGCTTTATCATGGCTTTTTAAGGCTCCGTTGCTAACGCATGTTATGGTAAAATACAGACAAGAAAGACAACATCACCTCAAAACCTTGAAGGTAGTTCTTTATGCGTGACTTATAGTAACATCCATACCATGAACACATGATGAAAAATGTTAAACTAATGTATCACGTGTTTTATCAACATTTATTGCTGAGCTTAAAACATGTTATTAAACATAATTTTTGTTTCACAACGCTCTGAAAAAATGTTTATTCATAAATCAAGCTAAGTATTGCATTTTAACATCATGATATCTTATACATCATCATTCATTTTGCAAAAGTTACTAAAATATTCCATGTTCCATTGAATTAAAAACATCTTCATCGGAATTTACTAAGAATGCTGTGAAATAATTTTGGTATTTATCTACTTCAATAAAAAATCTGACAGAAAACATTTAAACTATTCTTCAATCGGTGAAGTTATGGAATATGTGTGAACTAATCAGATATGAACCAAAGTGCATGATTTTTTTATGAGAAAACTGAGTGAAGATGTTTTTGATTGAGAAATGTGCCCCTGATATGATTTATGCAAGCATCCTCACAAAATACTGAAAATGGTTTCGCAATGTTTCACCATCTCTACTTGTAAAGGAGGTCAAAATGTTATTTTGTTTCATATTTGTTAATGGAATTCGAATCTCTTTTACTCACATAACATGGAAAGAAGAACATGAATCAACTTAATTACTTAAAACAACTTATGTTGAATGTGTACGAATTGGATTATTCTTCTGAATGCATATAAACCTAAAGAAGTGGAATCTGAGACCAAAACATGAGAGTATAATTTTGGCATATGTTAAAGCCAAGCCTTTTAACTTCTTCTCTCTTTCATGTGAAAACATGATTTTTTCTTTTACTAAGGTATTAATTGATTTATTTAATAAATGAATGATGTTTTATGTGTAATGATTTTTGATAAACTCGCATCAAGTTCCGTGTTTTTTTGCTTCCATGACTCCTGCATATAAATTTCAGTTTCAAGTTCATTTTCAAATGTAATAATGTGCATACATCCATGCTCATCAAAACTAGTGTCAGATTTTAGAAATATTCAACTTGTTTATCTTTTAGTTTATATATATGACTTGGTGTTCCCGAAAATCAACTAAAAAGTTTTAATCAGTTTAAATTATTACCATGTCGTTTTCACAATCTATAACTGAAAACGTCACTAGTCATCATAAAATACATCGCTAGAATTTTTCATAATTTCATCCTCTAACTTGTAAGTTGCATTGGGGCATGTGCGACGTTTACATGGAGTTTGAAAGGGTTTAAAATATCCTATATCATTAGAAATTTTGAAGGGAGAATTGGAATTTGCTACAAATTATGTCCATTTTTAATCCTTTTACCGCTCGTACACATCTTCATGCTTGATGATTTTATCATTGAACATTTATACTTGGATATTGATTTCCATCATTTTGATCTGGTCGGAAAATCACCTTCCTCAAATGGATAACAAAATTAATTCATCCGGTGGCGTTTGTTTTTGGTCTTTTGAGCAAGTTTCATAAGTGTATTTGCGTAAGTTTTAGAGATGAATAAATGGCACATTCTTCATCGACAAGAATCACCACCATAAAAAATGCTTGTGATGTAGTCAAGTTTGTTACTCAAATGCCTAAAGAAATTAGTTTAAAGAGAATGGCAGGAAGTGATTTTGACAAATAAAAATACATAGAAATATCTTTCCTAAAGAAAAAATCAAGAATACACCATGAAATATATCATTGGAGGCAAAATCACCTGATCGTTTGGTAGTTTAGGAATGGATTCACTTCAGAGGTTACCATACATGTGGCATTCTCGATGAAGAATACCTCATGATGTCGGGGATACAACACATGTTCACCCACCTTTAACAATTTCTTGATTGAAGCATATGAATGAATCACACGTCACACCATCATAATGTATGCACGTATCCTTCTGAAAAATGGTTAGCTTGAGTTCTCGGATTTCAAGTAACCTCTTCCTCCCTTCCTTTATTCTTCATTTATGATCATGTTTTTGTTTGGCCATACGATGCTTTCAGAACCTTTCGCCTCGATTACAGACAGGTACAAGTGGAAGACCTGCAAAATTTGATCAGCTTTATCAATATGCGTTTACAAAAGTTCTAGATGGAAGGGAATGCGTATATTTGTGTTACAACGAGATATCTTGATTTAACATTGCGCAGATGCAGCCGCCTTGTGAATCTGTAGTTGTCTCAAATTGATGGTTCTACCGTTGAAGCATCCGCATTTTCAAGCACCTCCGCGGTATACTCGTGGGAAATCTGCACCCGATCTATGTCGACTGGTCAATCTTAATGCTGAATCCGGACAAACTTTGCAACCACGAATGAAGGCGGCGCATTTCGGTTACAAGGACGGGACAGCCAATTGCCACCAGGCGGTCTTTTCGATTATGCCGGAGGACCCCACGGGGCAGTAGGAAACAATAACACAAATCAGACAAACATCTTGTCCTTTTCCCAGGTTGAGAGAGGCAAGCGTTGGAGACCTGTACCCAAGGATTTTTATTGGCCGGGGAACTTGACTGGAAGGGGTCTGCATTCGTTTAAAACAAGATGAATAAGGCCGGTTTGCGACAAGTCTTCCCAAAAGCTTTGTAAACATAGGTATTTTCTTCCTTCGTAAAATAAATGGCTAATTTGTCCACGCACGACGGTGCCTCACCACCAAGCACCCTTTCGTCTCACTCGTGCACCGCAAAATCGCGGACAGGACAATCAAAGCATTCTTTGTCCAGAAGGGTTTCAGAAGTCCCCGTTTTGGTTTGGAGCGGGCAATATGTTAGGGTGGTGGGGGACTCAACAAGTGGCCAATGTTGGAAGGGCGTTATGTACCCCTCAGTGCAGAAACTTCAACCAGAAGAGCCATTCGTCCAGGAACTTAACTACGTCACCAAGACTCCGAACACAGGAAACAATTCCTCCTCACACGCAGAAAAAAATTATTGTTTTGAAGAAGCAACAATGTACCCCCCTTGTGTTACGCCGAGCAGAACCTGGGTGTCTTACGGAGATGAGGTGTGGAGCAATGGATGATTCCAGGAAGTATGAAAAATGTATGGTTTTTGTTAAGAAAGTGTGCTTAGATGATAACCGTCAAACAAGTTGAGCAAAAAAACACAATGAAAGATAATCATGATGATGCATATTGTGATGTGACAATGCCACGCCGACCAGTCGAAGCGGCCACGTGGCTCGAGCGGAGCCACCTGGGAATGTGGGCAGTGCACAACCGCGGGTGACTGTGTGCGTACCATTCAAAATGCAGTCAAACAGCGACATGAGATGATTCTTTGCCGTCATTGATGAGTGCAGTAGGAAGCTCTTTGCGTACTTCATGAAGCGGAAAGGTAAAGTCCTGAACCGACTGAAGGAGTACGTCGCAACGGTGGACAGGCAGATTGTCCAAAAGGTTACAGCGCAACGCAACAACAATGGCAAAGAGTACGTGGGTTGCAACAGCTGGATGAAGTAGCAGGACATCTAGAAGGAAGCGACTACACCGTACTTGCCACAGTCCATTTAAGTGGCAAAACGAGCAAACCATGCGTTGCTCAACATGGTGCGGACCATGCTTGTGGATGCAGGGTTGCTGGAAAGGTTGTGGACGGAGGATGTGCGTACAGCGAGCTTCACCATCAACCTCACCCCAATAGCGATGTTGAAGGGCAAGGACAGCAAAAAGATATCGTAGGAGGTTTAGAGCGAGCGCAATCTAAACGTGGCACACCTGAAGGTGTTCGGGTGTAAGGCGCACGTGATGGTGCAAGCAACGCAGTGACGTGACAAAAAACTGGAACCACGGGCAAATCTGTGCTTGTTCCTTTGCTATGAGAGCGCAGAAAAGGCGTATCAGCTCAGGGATCCGAGCATGCAAGAGAGCATCCACAGCTGCGATGTTGAGTTCGGCGAGCAACAGAGTTGCAGCAGCAAAAGCAACAACATGAGCGTTCGGAAGACTCCAAAGTAGGGCAAGTGGTTATGGCTCCTTGACCACGAGAAGGAGCCAGCGGATGTGGAGGTTAAGGATGCGGCGTTGGAGCGTAGTGGTGAAGCAGGTGCAATAGCCGACGCGGAGGACTCCGACAATGATGCAGCTGGTCTGGAGATCAGGCAGAGAGATGAGTCGGAAGAGGCACTACGGGTGCCAAAGTGCGCACTCTCAGCAGAGTTTGCATCGGGCATCATAGAAAAGTCCTTCGGACGCGTCGTCCGTCTGATCGATGTTTCACCAGAGCGGGAGAGAACCACGGGGAGCCATCCAGTCAATGCTTTGCCGGAGCGATCGGAGTTGGAAGGATCACAGTAAAGGGACGAGGTGCCACCAAAACTGTCACTTCGGAGTGGGAGGCAGCGGAGAGCAGAGAAACGCTTTGACACAGGTACCAGTCAATGGATCGGCATGACGCGGTGCATGCTGGCTGCATCAACGGAGCCAACCACCGTGCAAGAGGCGCTTGTGCAGCCCAAGACAAAGCAGTGGGATGCCGCCATCATGTCGGAGTTGGCTTCCATTGCTGAGAACGACACATGGGAGCTGGTTGACAAGCCGAAATACGCCAAGGTCATCAGCTCCAAGTGGGTCTTCAAGACCAAGTTGACAAAAGAAGGTGTGGTGAAAAATTACAAGGTGCGGCTCCTGGCAAAGGGGTACGCACAGGGCAAGGACGAGCACCGCGATAAAACATTTGCCCCCACCGCCAGTTTTACAAGCATCCGGGTGATCACTTTAATGGCAGTCACGAAGGTTATGGAGCTCCACTAGATGGACATAAAGACGGCCTTCCTCAATGGCATCATTGAGAAATAAATCTACATTGAGGTGCCAGAGGGGGTGAAGGCACCGGAGGGCAAGGTGTGCAAGTTGTGGAAGTCCTTGTATGGGCTGAAACAACTGCCCCGATGCTAGTACCAACAGATGGACATGTTCATGGCACAACTCAGCTTCAAACGTTATAAGGTGGATCACAACGTGTACGTGCAGCGTAGTAAGAAGCTCCATCGCATTGTTGCACTCCACGTGGACGATCTGATCTTGTGCTCCTCAGACCTGCCGAGCCCACAGTAGATGAAAGAGCAGCTAAGTAGCAGGTTCCAGATGTTGCACATGGGAGAGCTGGAATTCTACCTCGGGGTGAGTATTACGCGGAATCGGAGAGCGTGCACGCTTGAGCTTGGGCAGGCCAAACATGTGGCCGAGGTGGTGAAGCGGTACGGCAAAGAGGTCTACAAACCAGTCTGTAGTCAAATCTCCAAAACCTATGAATTAAGTGTGGCAATGGGACCGCAAACAGAAGAATAACGAGAGGATATGTATGGGATGCCATACCAATCGGTGGTGGGAAACCTCATGTACGCCATGGTGGCGACTCGACCGGACCTGGCCTATGCGGTGGACCAAGTGAGCAGGTACATGGCTGATCCAGGGCCACTACAGTGGCAAGCGGTCAAGCACATCCTCTTCTATCTCCAGACAACGCAGGATGCACGCCTGAGATACGACAGCAAGGGGCGGGCGGTCCCCTTGCATCTGGTCTGTTGTTTAGATGTAGAATACGCTGGAGATGTGGACAAGAAGAATTCCACATCCGGCTACGTGTTTTTCCTTGTTGGTACAAGGGCCTCGTGGTGGAGTGAGAAGAAAGACTGTGTCGCGACCTCCACGGTGGAAGCAGAGTACATCACGCTGGCCGAGGCGGTCAAGGAGGCGGTGTGGCTGTACAGGTTGCTGGGGGAGCTCGGCATGCCGCAACAAGAGCTTGCATCGGTGTAGGAAGATAACGCCGGCTCCATCTCGCTTACCAATAACTCGACGTAGCACAAGAGGATGAAGCACGTCGATGTGTGTTATCACTACGCATGGGACATGGTTGAAAAGGGGCACGTGGTGCTACAACACTGCAGCATACACAACAGTAGTGTACAGATTGCTTGACCAAAGCGCAACCTTTCGGACCAGCACGTGATGAGCGTGGCCAAGCTTGGGATGACCAGTTGTGATGGGCTGGAGGTTGCAACAGAAGACGAGTGAGAGCAAGCTAGAGGAGCAGGCATGGAAGGTGCCAGGGGGGTAATGTTGAAAATTTTCCCCTCCGCATGTCCAAGTACGGCATCGGGAGGCGCTGACAAGCTGCCCAAGAGAAGAAAATCCTCGCAGTTGGATCTAGCGACTCGAGGATTGCTCCGATCCTAAAATGGAGGATTGTCCGTGAAAGACAAGTCCCTGATTTTGGTGGAAGTCTTTTCACCAGAATCAGACAAGTAATAAGGGAGATATGGGCTTCCAAAGTTGGGGTGTGTGCAACGGCTCTGAGAGCGGACCGCGACTCGACTTCCGGTGAAAAATCAACCGGAACGAGTAACAAAATGTCCACTTGGGGATTTTTCTCCAGAATACTGCCAAGGCATCCGGTGGATAACATCCACCGAATCCAGTAGTGCAGGTTGTTGCTGAGGGATAGCCAAAATCCCGGCTCGACGTCCGAAACTGAGTACTACGTTTTGTTACTCAGGGACTTCGTCAAAACTCTGATTGCAAGTCCACGGACAGGTTTCAAACCTTGTTACACCCCATCACCAAAATCGACCCAAACGTGGAGGAGGTGCATGAAAACAATGCAGGGGATCCCTACACCGTGTGCAATGGGATCTGTGCCTTGGGAAAGGCGGTTCGCATGTGAAGGAAGGCGCAACGGCATGTGCGCACCATGGAGGTATTAGGCGTTTCCGTGGTGGGTGAGACCTTCACGCTAGCAAGCGTAACTTGGGCTACGCTTGGCCAAATTGTGCAACGTTTGGTGTGTTGGAGAGCTCATAACTAGCCCTATAAATCTTCTGATCATGTCCATGTACAAAAACTAACACAAAATGCCATTATTCCCTTCATAAACTAAATGTTTCTAAATTCTTGCTCACATAGCGTGAGGCGACCGGAAAGCTCATGCTCAGTCACATATTTGCCCAAAACAAAAGACGTGAATCACTGAAGATCACATCAACGTCGGGAATGCACCAATTGAAGATATATTTGGCCATCGACAATGTGGCAAAACAACATGATATCTTAGCAAGTGGCACGACTACAACGCCGTGCATAGAAGGTCGGAACCCTACGACAACCTTGGAGACGTCGATCACCTTATCAACAGATATCACCGTCGTTACAAGGCCACATCTCTGCGTGCACCAGGACGTGGCAGCTAAAGGGATGGGGGGATTTTGTGTACCAGACGTACACGAGTCCCTAATCTTTCCGAGTGGGAATTCCTGTCATTACAAATATAGCCCACCGTACATCGAGACCTCAATTCTCACTCCAACGATCGAGGGCAATTGGGCCAACTTCCCTCATTCTCCGACAAACCTTTTCGCATCTTCTCACAACTTTGACCACTTTTGAGAATCCAAGACAGAAGTATCACGGCCATTTGGTTGAATTCTTGACGCATCAAGACATGTCTCGATATATACAAATGTATCTCGTATCTTCACGGTCAATCCTCAAACCCTCCCAATGTCTCGGCGGAGCTTCTCAAATCTGACCACTCACAACGCGACTCTACATGCATTACTCGACAATCAATCCAACAACTCCACCTATACCTCATCCGTAACTCGACACTTGTATACATGGATGTGTGTGTGTGTGTGTGTGTGTATGTGTGTGTGTGTATGTGTATGTTTGTGTGTGTGTGTGTGTGTATGTGTGTGTGTGTGTGTGTGTGTGTTTGTGTGTGTGTGTGTGTGTGTGTGTGTGAGTGTTTGTGTGTGTGTGTGTGTGTGTGTATATGTGTGTGTGTGTATGTATATGTGTGTGTGTGTATGTATATGTGTGTGTGTGTGTGTATATTTGTGTGTGTGTGTGTGTGTATGTGTGTGTGTGTGTGTGTGTGTGTTTGTGTGTGTGTGTGTGTGTGTGTGTGTGATCATTTCAACACTTGTCATCGAAGTATACGTATTGCCAATAAGAAATTGCTCAAGTGTCCCAAATTCTTAATCGTGTGCTGCCTATCCACTTCTACATGTTCACCATCTACACTCTATTTGGCATTGCAGTGGAAACCTGGCACACGTCTCGAGGCTCAAGCACTGAATGTAACACAGACGCTTGGACTTAGCGTCGAAAAGTCTTAGGTGAGCTAAAAAAATCAGTGTTCTAAACGTTCATTGTGTTACATTCCTCCCCCTTTGGCTACGAATCGTCCTAGATTTTTTTTTTGTGAAGAGGTGGTTTGAACACGATCATCTATCATTGATGTTAAAAACGCCTCTCCATACAGAGAGGATAACATCATGACTGGAAAACTTCAAAATTCAGAGATTGTTCAGCATTCAAAGAAGAAAACAGTGGCCACGCTTCCTTCCCCTTTGCATGAAGCGACCCCACGACAGATGCCTAGGTGTCCTCGTGACATGCTGTTGGGAGTAGGCCAAAGATCAACCCGAAGGCCATTGCTGTTATTCTCTCAAAGGGACTTGTGCTGGGGTGGTACCCCCAAGGGTATGCTTGTTTCGACGGGCAGCCAGTTCCTTCCAGTACTCCGCATTTACCGCAGTTGGCACTCGAGACTCTGGCTTCCAAGTGTTGTGGTCAGTTCCACAACCGGCCCAATAAGGGTTGGTTTGGATACCTCCACATTGGCCCTTCTGTCCTCCACATGTCTATGATTCTACAAGGCATGCGTTACACGGGGTGTGCTCGAGCGTCCGCTGGACAGCCACGGTACGTACAACTTCCGCGGTCGCACAAGCAACCCAGAGCCCTCGACTGGGTGTCGAGCAGGTTTCGAGGACAGCCAAGCTAATGCGGAGGTAAACAAACCTACCCTAAATAAGGTACTCCTTAACCACTTGTACGTGCAGATTACGCTCATGGTGTTGGAGGATGTGGTGCACCTCACACTGACCCCTTCGACGAGAAAAGCAAGAGGGGGTAGCTGAACAGACCCCTTTGCTGTGTAGGGTGCAAGGAGACTCACGTGAAAGGTGTCATGGATGCACATGGCTTATGGGAGGGTCAACGGATAGGCCACACTTCCCAAATTCTGTGTAACCGTGAAGGGTCCCCATTTCCCCAACATCTTTCGTGCACCTGACCTTTTTAGCTGCCAATACCATGTGCTTAAAAGCACACTTTCTTCATGGAGAACGTCAACTCACAGCATCTCTGGTCAGCATAGGCCTTCTAGCGCTGTCAAGCCACATACAAGTGAGCCTTGGCATCCGGCCACAAGGCGTCCATGCGCTCGACAAAGGCCTAGGAAAAAGACACCTGATCACTGCCGCCCCCGCACTTCACCATTGAAGTGGGTATCATTGGATGCTGGTCGTGGTTGAAGAAGAATGAGGTAAACCAGTCGATTCGTTGACCGCCTTGTTCACAGCAAACTCTACTGGGGTGAGATAGTCGTCCCAGTCTTCCATAGTTGGGGCGATGTACATGCGGAGCATCTTCTCGAGTGTTCGGTTCATGTGCTCTTTTTTTCCATCAATTAGGGGATGAAAATCTTAGGACATGCTTTCTAACCTTCCAAATCATTCCTGCAATGCAAGCCGAAACTGGCTAGCGAGGCGTGGATCATGGTCGGAGATGATGCGGATGGGTAAGCCGTGGTACTTGATGACTCCTTCGTAGAAACGTCTGGCAGTCTCTTCCGTTGTGACGCGGGTTGTTGTGGGTATGAAATGGGCCATTCCTGTTACGTTGTTCACAATGACCAAGATGGCATTGTGGCCTTCCTTGGTCTCCGGGAGTCCCATGAAAAAATCCATGGACACGGAATCCCCTGGGCTTTCAGGGAGTTGTAAAGGCTGGAGGAGTCTTGAAGTTGCCTGGTTTGAAGTCTTGTTAAAGGCACAGATCACACACCATGTAGTACTTCCTGATGTCAGTGCTCCACCCTGGCCACCAGTAGTGCTTAGCCAGAACATGTTCTTTCTCCCTTGATCTGATATGGCCTGAGGAAGGAGGATTATGAAACTCAAACATGATATGTTGTCGCAAGTTGCTGAAATCCGGGACGACCACTTGCTCGCCATGTCAGTATACCCCAGCAGCCTTCACAAGGCCATGGCATTCAATGTTCTTCGGCTCAACGGACCAGGGGTCTAAAGTGTAGCCCATCGGAATGCAATTCTTGAATGGGTTTTCACTGACCAATGGTCGTCGGGGTGGGCGGAGCGGGTTTGTGTGCATTGTTGTCTTTGCCACGACGGCAACAAAGTGGCTATTTGTGATGACATTTTGGCTCGGCGTGAAAATCATGTGTGAAGGGTTTTGAGTCAATGGGTCTGCCACGTTAGCCTGTCCTGGTTTGTTCTGCCAATTGAACATGAAGCGACTCAAGTATTCGCTCCATCGCGCCTATCATCGTGAAAGGTTCAGTTACGTCCAAAAATACGTGAGAGGGTTGTGGTCTGTGACCACCGTAATTTGTCCCTCTGGACCCTTGAGATTTACAACCCCATGTTTTGAAAGCATGCACGACTGCCAACAATTCCTGATCCCTAGTAGTGTAGTTGGTCTCTGCATCTAAGAGCTTGCGGCTCTTGTAGGCAACACGGTGGCCATCTTGCATAAGCACAACCTACAACCCAAGAACCAACGCATCATAGCGTACCTGCCACGACTTCTTTGGATCCGAAAGTGCAGGTACCAGTGCCAAAATCAGCATCGCCTTTACAACCTCAAAAGCCATAGTGCATTTTGTCAACCAAACCCATGTGCTCGTCTTCAGGGTCATGGCGGTAATAGAGCTCACTAACGTGGAGTACCCTCTCACAAACCCACGTTAGTGAGCCCTCACCCTGAAGGTGTTATGAGAGGGTACTCACTAACGTGGAGTAACCTCTGATATACCGCTAGAAGTAATATGTGATTTTAAGAAAAGAGTGGAGCTGACCCACGTTCTTAGGTTGAGGCCATTCTTTCACACCTTGCACCTTGCGAGGGTCCACCCGGATCTCCTCGCCTCTAATGACGTGGCCAAGGTACTCCAACTCTGGCTGTGAAAACTTGCACTTCTCTTGTCAAAGAAGCGGTTCTTGTGAAGAATCTCAAGCAGCATTCTTAGGTGTCACTCGTGATCATCGTGGTTCTTGGAGAAGACAAGGATGTTGTCAACATACAACAAGATCGGCTTGCAGAGGTGCTCACGGAAGATTTTTTCATCACTCCTCGGAATGTCGCAGGTGCATTTGTCAACCTTAAGCAGAGGACTCAAAACTCATAGTGTCCAAGATGAGTTCTGAATACCGTTTTTGTACACCCTCGTCCATGATCCGGATTTTGTAATACGCTTACGATAGATCCAGAGACGTGAAGACTTTCGCTCCTTGAATATGGTGAAATAGGTCCTTGATGCACGAAAGAGGATACCCTTTTTTTACAATGAGTTTGTTTAATGCCTCATAGTCTACGCACATTCTGAGGCCAACATCTTTCTTGTTCACAATCAAGAGAGGTGCTCAGAAGGGAAAACTGCTTGGATCAATCCAATCCTTCTGGAGGTACACCTTAACTTGGGCTTCCGCTTCTTGCCATTGTGCTGGTCTCAAGCGATACGCAAACATGAAGGGAGGCATAGCCCCTGGCTCCAATGCGATGGTGAATCCAATCGTCTATCGAGGTGGTAGCCCATCTGGTGGTGCCTCGTAAATGTATGCAAATTCTGAGAGTATGTTTGCGACGCCTTGGGGTACCTCACCCTCTGTCTTGTCGTCCATTTTATTGAGGGTTGCAAGAAAACAGGGACAACCTTGTCGAATTTTCATTTCTACTTGGAGCGCCCAGATGCTCAATTCAGTCTTCAATTCAAGTTGTTGGATTTGTGGGATGGGAGACTAGATGACCATTCTCCTTCCACTTCTAATCTGCAGTATCTTTGAGTCAAAGCATGTAAGTGCCTTGTTTTCCACAAGCCATGGATCTCTGTGAACAACGTCGAACGGGTCCATGAGGTCAAGCACAGTGATACGGNGGAAGATTTTTTCATCACTCCTCGGAATGTCGCAGGTGCATTTGTCAACCTTAAGCAGAGGACTCAAAACTCATAGTGTCCAAGATGAGTTCTGAATACCGTTTTTGTACACCCTCGTCCATGATCCGGATTTTGTAATACGCTTACGATAGATCCAGAGACGTGAAGACTTTCGCTCCTTGAATATGGTGAAATAGGTCCTTGATGCACGAAAGAGGATACCCTTTTTTTACAATGAGTTTGTTTAATGCCTCATAGTCTACGCACATTCTGAGGCCAACATCTTTCTTGTTCACAATCAAGAGAGGTGCTCAGAAGGGAAAACTGCTTGGATCAATCCAATCCTTCTGGAGGTACACCTTAACTTGGGCTTCCGCTTCTTGCCATTGTGCTGGTCTCAAGCGATACGCAAACATGAAGGGAGGCATAGCCCCTGGCTCCAATGCGATGGTGAATCCAATCGTCTATCGAGGTGGTAGCCCATCTGGTGGTGCCTCGTAAATGTATGCAAATTCTGAGAGTATGTTTGCGACGCCTTGGGGTACCTCACCCTCTGTCTTGTCGTCCATTTTATTGAGGGTTGCAAGAAAACAGGGACAACCTTGTCGAATTTTCATTTCTACTTGGAGCGCCCAGATGCTCAATTCAGTCTTCAATTCAAGTTGTTGGATTTGTGGGATGGGAGACTAGATGACCATTCTCCTTCCACTTCTAATCTGCAGTATCTTTGAGTCAAAGCATGTAAGTGCCTTGTTTTCCACAAGCCATGGATCTCTGTGAACAACGTCGAACGGGTCCATGAGGTCAAGCACAGTGATACGGCAACTAGTGGTACAGTCGGCCTCTGTGAGCCGTTCCACACAGTCACCAAGAACTGGCACCTCTCTCTCATCACGGACGAGCACAGAACTAGTGCAGGGCGTGTACTTTACTTGCCACGTACGAACAAATGCACCGCTCACAAACGAGTCATCTGCCCTAGTATCCACCAAGATGCGTGCAGGGGCTCCTGCCACTTTGCCATCAAATTGCATGGTCATTGATGCTTTGGAATTCCGGTTGAAAAGGCTCACTGGGAGCTTGCCCTCGAGGCGATAGATCCCATAAGCATGATTGCTTCTTCGTAGCTCAACCGTGTCATTGAACTGTTCCCACATGCGATGTCCTTTGGTGAATGAGGCCAGCAATTTCCTTCCTTTAAATGCAGACTTGTTCATTTCTGGACCCATAGGCATGGTCACTGTTGTTGATGTCAGAGAATTCTTCTCAAGAGCTTTGTGTGCAGCTTGTATCACAAGTGGCCAACTTTCCTTTGTAAGGCCCGTGTGATTTTGAAGGTTTTCTTTGGTCACGTATGAGAGTGGGCATGAAAGCTCATGGTAGAGGGACTTAGGATTCACGAAAGGCACATAAACGGTTGATAAATGCTGTGCCAAAAAAAATCAAAGTTTTTGATACCATCATCACAAAAAATGAACATCCTCTCCTTATCCTCCCCATGATTCACAGCGACCCCAGATAGCAGCCCATTGGTAGCAACTTGGGATCGTGAAAATCCTACTCACGATCATGCTGGGGACGGTGGACGCGTCCCCCAACTCCTTCCTCGAAGTCTAGGTCATCATTAGGGGGGTGTCCGTGTCCATGCTGACCACATTGTGCCCCTTGACGGTGGATGGGTGCAAATGCCTAGCCTTGCCACTGTCCCTCGTAAGGGCTTCCCTGGTTGACGGGGGCATTTTCGTTGGCATCACGTAGCCCACCCTTGTGCTGACCGGCCCCATGGAAGCGGTTCTGGCCATTACCGTGGAAGCAGTTTAACCCTAAGCCTTCGCGCACGCCATGGGCATGCTATTCGCCTTGCTTTTGTCCCTGCTGCTAGTGGTAATGGTGGAGACAGTCACATCCAATGTGCCCAGCCTGGTGGCAACATCTATAGATGATAGAGGGGCAAATTTCTTTCTCTCCACCGTGTTGGTGGAACTTCCTCGAGAGCTCGGATGTCGCCTCCGCTCTGCCCTTTGGTGCACTGCCCTCTGGCGCTGACGACGCCTCATATGCCGGCCTACTTTCACGCGCATCGTGATCCTACTGGCTGTAGTTCTACTTGTCAACCTCACACACACATGTTGTCAATGTGTGCAAGGACTTCCACTCCTTGCCATTTTCATGAAGGCAAAAGAATCATACCTTAGGGCTGGCCAAACCAGTCTCAAAGAGGTCAATCTTTGTTTGCTCCGTCAAGTGGCAATCTTAGACCTTCTCTGTAGTTTCTAGAAAGACCTCAGCATGCCCCTCCATTGATATGCCCCCCTATACGCAACTCTCAAGCTCCTTCTTTGCCTTTTCCGAGTCATGCCGCTTGGAGTACAGCTCACGCATTAGTTCGTAGTACTCCTCCTAGGTGGGGCTAGAGCGTTGGTAATTTTGCATGCGGAACTCCGTCAGCTTCTCAAACAGCTTTGGCTTCAAGGAAACCATAACCTTCATGTCCCACTCCTCTTCCTCAATCTGAGCAAGCTGGAGGTTCCTCTGACCAATCATTAGGAACATTTTGACATTGCACTTGCCATCGTAGCAGTCGGTTGGCTCGAATACCACATGGTTGCCACTTGTGCCCTCCTTTTGAGCTCGAGTTGGAGCTGCACGAGCCCATGGTTTAGGTACGTTCACTTCTAGGCAAGGAGCAGGATTGATGACTGGAGCTTGATGCCAGTCGTGAACATTTGTGTGCTTTCTTTCCGTACTTTTGCGCTCACGATGCTTCAAAATATGTCCCAACTCTACCTCAAAAGAGTGATGCACGGCACCAACTACTGCATCGAGCACAACGCTTTGGTCTTCAGCTTCCTCGGCGCAGAGTTCCTCAAGCGCCTGCTCTGCCACCTTTGCTCACTGGTCAGCGGCCGCGACCTCACACATCAATTTCCCGTTCTCTTCATTCAGCCTTGTTCATCCGCTATACCATGAACGATCATTCATGAAGCGTGATGCGTAGCATGACACCATCGTATGCGAGCGCACACATGTTGGTCACGACCAGCATAAAGTCCTCCATGGGGAGACCGGCACGGAGGCGGTCGGGCTGTTTGTTGATGTTCAAGCGACGCGCGACGCTTTTGAGCGCACGCTGCGTTGCTGCCAAACCTGGCAGGCTCGCAAGTCAGGCTCGTTCCCCTCCCACCGAAACAAGGCCACGGCCATCATCGTCCACGGGTTCGGCTGCACATTCCTTTGCGTTAGCGCCTGGTTTGGGTTCCTTCAAAATGGACTTGCCCGCCTTGGTGCCCTTGCTGGCCGTGTCATGTGTGTCAGGTTCGTCGTCAGCTTCGTGGTCCGCTTCAATGACAATACGATTCGCTGGCTCATCGGGCGATTCATCTACATGCTCCTCATCTTTGACAACCTTGTCGGGGTTGTCACCATGAGCGAAGTTTTCCTTGGTAGCCTTCAACACCTCGTTGTTTGCACAAGTGATCGAGGCGGGCGTAGCCTCGTTGCTTAAACTGAGGTCGATGGTGAGGGACCGATTATTCCCCATCGCCTTATCGAGCAGTGGCAAAGGGAGTCTTGCGCTACTGTCCATGCTTAGGAGATGTTGGCGCTCCGCCTCTTGGTGACGCCAGCCGAGCACCCCCCCTCTAGTCATCGCCTCCCGACGCGACTTCACGAAGTGGGAACCGGGCGCTAATGTTGAGAGACGCTCCTTGGATCCCAAGGGTGTGCATTCATGAGAGTGCCAGGGGCTAGTGCTCAATGCACGCCCCAAGACCGCGGAGAGTCCGGTCCCAAGGGTGGCCATCCTCGTGGCAAGGTCTTGCCTCGGCTCTCACTCTCCAACCTTCTCCTCCAACCCCCCTCTCCCCTTTTCCCTTTTTTTAACTCAGTGGAGGACTTGCTATTGGACTATGTGCGCCTCGCTTCGAACCCGTGGTGGACCGAGGTGCCTCCAAGCTAGACCTCCTTCACCTGATCTCCTTTGTTTTTGGAAAAAATAGAAAGAGCAAGCAATGTTAACCAGCAACAAATTTCCGATTCAAGTCAAAGTTGGCTGGTTGGGAAAAGAATTGCACATTAGAGTGAAAATTAAAAGGTGAAATTCACTTTCTAAAAATAGCCACAGAAAGATAGTAAACTTGTGAAATCAAGTGGCATGACGTGGTAGTAGTCTATATTATGAATCCAAAAAAAAAACGCTGGAAGCAGAGGACCAAAGGCGAAGTAAGGGCTCTCCCTACTCTTTTATGCTTGGAGAACCCGGGATTGACACACCCTTTGTTCTTCCCGGGTTGAGCTCTCGCGAAAAAAATGGTTGGAAGCTCTTGGTTCGACCCTTGTGTCTCACTTGTTGATGTAGGAAGAGGGTGATGTAACAACTTGCTGGTCCAGTAAGTCTCTGAGATAGTAGTAGAGTGCAAAAGTAGGTGGGGTTGGTGGAAGTGGGGTGTGCACTCACAGAGGTGGTGGGCTTTGGGCACCTATGGACGTCTTTCCACCACCATCACCACCACAAGGTCACCTGCTGCTCGTCGGTCAAATTCGACCGACGAACGGCAGGTGACCTTGTGGTGGTGATCGTGTGCACAGGTAACGACGAGCAGCAGGTGATCTTGCTGTGCACAACCTCCAATAGGTCCTTTACGTGAGTCGCATTCTTGTTGAACGGCTAGCATCGTGCCTTGCCTTAAATGCAAAGCTCACACTTTTTTTACACCGTTGCATTTGCTGTCGCATCTGCTGCACCGTTGATGATGTGGCCATGCACCATGTCGCGCTTCGCCATCTCTTTAACGATTGCGGACATCAAATGTTCCAACCGTTGGTGCCAGAGCTCCATATGAGCGCTTCCTCCCTTGGCCATGTTGACGACGTGTTTCTACGAGTCTGTTGTGTCCGATACCACGGGGATCACATTGGTCTCCACAATGTAGAGACTGCCCTTACGCTTCACCTCCAGCACGACCTCGCCGCCGCCCTCGTTGCGCACCACTGTGCCTTTCCTGCAAAAGGGCACCTCATACCCTTTATCTGTCAAGCGGTTGACACTCAAGATGTCTACCAGGCCGGGGACGTACTACCCATCATGGATTGTGCAGAGCGCCTTCTTACCGCCCACCACAACTTTCACCTCCACGTCTCCTTGGCCGGCCGCCGGCTTGACTTTGTCATTTGTGACCACCATTGACTTGGAGGACTTCTTGTAGGTGACAAACCACACCTTCTCAACCTCGGTGTGCTCCTCAGCCCCGGAATCCAGGCACCGCTTGGTAGCCTTCTTGAGGAAGTGGTTCTTTTTACCGTTGAGGATCGACTTGCCTTTGGATTTTTTTTCACTGGTCTTCGCTTCCTCCGGGCACTCATGGTCCCAATGGCCCTCCTTGCCGTAGTTGCGGCACGCACCTTTCTTGGCGCCCCTCTTGCCACCACCCTTTTTTCCGCTTCCTTTGCCCTGGCTTCCGCCACCATGCGTTTTGGTGACAAGGGCTGATGAGGAACACAAGGACTCCCAGCAGCTTTGGTGCTGTACCTTGTTGCGGATGTACTCTGCAACCGCACCCTAGGAGAGCTTGTCCTGCGGCCATCCTCTGACGACGGTGATGAGAGGGTCCCAATTGTGAGGTAGGGCCATGAGGAGGACCATCGCCTATAGCTGCGTGTCGACCTTCCACCCCACGTCACTACATTTTGAGACGAGCAACTCAATCTGCTGCCTGGCAGAGATGACATCATCTCCCTCCTTGATTGGTACCGTGAGGAGCCGCTTCATCACAAAGATTTCATTTGCAAGCAACTTGGATTGGTGGATGGCGCAGATTTTTTGCCAAGCTTTGGCTGCCAGCTTGCAACCTTGGAAGTAGCCCCACTGTGACTCTGCTGTCTCGGATACCGGGAGCATGAGCGCCTTCGTGTTCTTCTTTTCAAAGACCTGCTTCTCCGCGTGTGTAGTAGTTGCCTCTGCAAGCACCTCCTTTCCCAACATGACATCCAGCAACCCCTTATGCGCGAGGTGCAGCTCAAACTGCCACCTCCATAGCCCAAATCTTGGGCGACTTGCATACTTCTGAATGGGCTGCATCACCTTTCGTGCCATTTGCACAGCTTCTACTTCGACAGGTTCTCAGTACTTCACGACAACGTCGTACATGATAATCCCCTATGCTATGAAAGACGTGAACGTTGAAGACAATCAGACTCGTGGGCCCATGACCCTTTGCTGAGAAATCCATGTGGTGCGGTTCCATTGTTGATATAATCTTCTCTAGTGGTTCACGTCTTTCCTTTTGGGCGAATCTGAGACCAAGCGTGAGCTTTCTAGTCGCCTCACGCTATGTGAGTAGGAATTTAGAGATATTCAGTTTACAAAGGGAATAACGGAACTCTGTGTTAGTTTGTGTACATGGAATTGATCAAAAAATTTATAGGGCTAGTCATGAGCTCTCCAACGCACCAAACCGTGCATGATTCGGCCAAGCGTAGCCCAAGTTACGCTTGTCGGATCGCAGGTCTCACCCACCACAGAAACTCCTAACGCCTCCGTGGTGCGCACACGCCGTGGCGCCTTCCTTCACATGCAAAGTGCCTTTCCCAAGGTGCAGATATCATTGCACGTTGTGTAGGGGATCGTTGCACTGTTTTGACGCGTCCCCCTCCCCCCCCACTTTTGGGTCGAGTTTGGTGATTGGGTGTGAGAGGTTTTGAAACTTGTCCGTGGACCTCCAATCAGAATTTTGACCGTCCCCGAGTAACAAAACGTACAACTGAGTTTCGGACGCTGAGCCAGAATTTTGGCCAAGGCCCTAAGTGACAAGTTGCACTACTGGAAATTTTGTTACTCATTCCGGTTGATTAATCAATGGAAGTCGAGTTGAGGCCGGCTCTCAGAGCAGCTGTACACATCTCAACTTTGGAAGCTTATATCTCCCTCGTTACTTGTCCGATTCCGATGAAACAACTTCCGCCAAATTCATCAACTTGTCCACATTCAGGGAAAACCTTCTGTTCTAGGATCCGAGCAATCTTTGAACCACTAGATCCAACTGCAGGGATTTTCCTCTCTAGCGGCTTGTCGGCGCCTCCCGGCACAACACTTGGGCATGCGGAGGGGCATTTTTTCAGCATCGATAACGAACTCGGTATCCTTGTCCACTTGCACAGGAGGAGAGGGAGGGACATCCCTTCCAGGGAAGTTCTCTCCGAGGTCTCATTAGTGCTTGAGTCTGTTGATGCGGAACACTGGATGAACATGCATAGTGTCGGGAAGTTTTAGTCATGCAACCACAGGGGTTTGCATGTGCTTGATTGCAAACGGTCCCAACCATTGGGGTTTAAGCTTCAAACAGTCAGTCCCACAAAGTTTAATGTTAGTCCAGCTCAGAAGTACTTTGCCGTCGATGGCAAAAACATCATCGATGCGACGTTGGTCGGCTACTCGTTTCATCGCTCCTTATGTCTTCGTGAGTGTCTATTGTGTTTCATCCCAGATGGTGGACATGTCGCGACGTTCCATGTCAATCATGGAAATTTTGCTTTGGCTGTGAATTCCTGCAAGTGTGAGGGGAAGTTTGCCATATACCACTTCAAGTGACGTTCTACCCATTGCAGTGGAAATTGAAGAATTGTATAGCATTTTTGTGGTTGGGAGATTTTGTGCCCAAAATGTCCCATGAAGCTGGCATAGTGTTCGGAGAAGTTGTTGGAGCGTCTGATTGGTCCGCTCGGTTTTGCCGTCGGTTTGAGGATGAAACACCCTTGAAAGCTGGATCCGACTGTCATAACAAATCATCAGTTTGCGCCAGAAACGGTCGGTGAATCGATTGCCCCTGTCACTTGTGATGGTATTTGGCACGGCGTGTAGCCGCACAATACTATTCAGAAACAACCGTGCTGTCCCTTGGACACTAGAGGTAGTTGTCATTGGAATCAAGTGAGACATTTTAGGAAATCTGTCGACAACCACAAGGATTGCGTCATATCCTTCGAGTTTGACTGGTAATCTCGTGATGAATTCCGTGGAGATGTGAGCCCATGCTTCCATCGGAATGGGGAGTGGTTGTAGAAGTCCGGGTAGCCGTGTGTGACAAGATTTTTGTCGCTGACATTTGTTGTAGGATTTGCAGAAGCTGGCCACGTCGGATTGCATCTTGTCCCACCACTATTGTTTTGCCAGCTTCTTCAACATCTTGTCGTAAAAATGTCCACCTGGACCTGTGTCGTGGCATTCTTCGAGCAGCATATGGCGGAGTTCATCCTTCAAGGGAACGACCACTTGGCGAGTGAATCGTTGTTGCCAATAGGGTGCGTCGTAGCAAAATTGTGCCTTGTCATATCCGCCATGCTGGTTGTAGCATTGTGTGAACAAATGCTCGAGATACGGATCTCGTTGTAGCTGTAACATTTCTGCCTAAGTCATCAAATCTGGTCGACGGCTGAGTGCATCTGCTGGGTTAGTTTTGCCTGGCCGGTATTTACATCATAGTCAAACCCGGA
Source organism: Penium margaritaceum (assembly GCA_023375785.1). Taxonomy (NCBI): domain Eukaryota; kingdom Viridiplantae; phylum Streptophyta; class Zygnematophyceae; order Desmidiales; family Peniaceae; genus Penium; species Penium margaritaceum. The sequence continues at coordinate 16,464 of SZWC01019166.1, read as the reverse complement.
TTCAAGGAACTCCATCCATCGGGTTTGACGTCGACTGAGGTCTGGCTGCATCTTCAAATGTTTCAGGGCATGGTGGTTGGTACACACGATGCATCAGCGGCATTCAAGATATCAATTCCATGTCTTAAATACATGTACGACCACCAGCATGTCTTTCTCATGTACCATGTAGTTGAGATCCGGTCCCCGTAGCTTTTGTGACATGTATGCAACCGGTTGCTCTTTGCTACCATGGTCTTGTAGGAGGACAGCGCCGATGGCTCAATCTGAGGAGTCCATAGCCATGACAAAGTTCACCGTTGGATCGGATAATCGTTTGGTTGGCACCAACGTCAAAGTGTTTTGGAAAGCTGTGAACGCCTCTTGTGCGATGTCTCCCCACTGCCACTCGGTTTCTATTCAATTGGCAGTGGGGAGAGCAATATTTGAAAATTTCCCTTTACATGTCACATTGTTCCTACTCGAGCTGAGTAGGAACAATGTGACATGTAAAGGGAAATTTTCAAAGAACGAAGAAACAAGGATAGATAACAAGCCTCAATTCAGGTAGAAGTTACGAACATCTGCAAAACAAACAATGTATTGGATATACCAAAAGTGCACTTCTGTGGTTTGTCAAATCACATTCTCATGTAAAATGTTTTCAGAAATCGCGCTTGTGAACACCAGTTCACATACCTTGTTTTACTTTTGTGAAAAGTTCATTCTCAAATGTTTTTCTAAATGCCAGTCAACAAGATTCTTGCTTTGGTAGTTAGTCGTTGCCAACACTGCAAATAAGATGTAAGTACGCATCCAAAGAAGATACGCTTGGACCATCAACCTCTCCGGTTGACGAGGAACTCCTGCAACATCAAGCAGCAACAATAACAGGCAGATGTGACACCGGATCAAAAGCGGGGTCAGAATAGGAGGACAACCTAATTCTTCTTTGCCCATTGATTGGACCCTTGAATTGTGTCCTTGCCAATTCTTTGCACAAAATGAATCCATGTTGTCCAAGGGTGCCGATGTGGTCGGACCACCATAGCCGTGGGACCGCAGGCCACCGCAATGGGGCATCGATGTCCCGTTTGTGCCATTTTCTTGTAAACGTGTACGTGGACTGTCCGGAGCGAAGTCGGCGCTCGGGGAGGGGGGGGGGATCCGGTATCCGGTTCAAGACTTGCAGACACACCCATGTAGGTCAGTACATCATATGTAACCACAACATGTTGTGTGAGGCGGATGGGGGTTGATCATGCTAAGGAATCGTTCATGAGCCAATCAACGAACCTCATTGGCTCATGCTTGGATGCATTGACCAACGAGGTTGGCATGGTTCTGATGCCCTGGAAGGCAGGCTTGCATGTGGCCCATTGAGGGTGCCACATGGCACAACAAATGATATCTAGCTGTAACATCGTTAATTGTTGAGATATCATTTATAATTGCTAGTTTGAAAGGTGAAATATTGGTAAGCCTTAGAGGTTTGTGATTCTCTCCCCCCCTCCCCCTCCATTTTTGTGACACTCGGTTACTGTCATGCGGGGCTTTACGCGAGAGGGCTCGACGAGCCATCGCGTCGAGTGACACTCAGTCATGTAACAAAAAATCCATATCTTGTATGTCATAGGCAACGGCTTAGATACCTGAGCTGCCTAGGTGGCCTCTCCCGCTCCACCATGGCTCCCAGGAGAGCCCTCACCACCATGTCGTCGTCTGGACGGAGCTCATCCACTGTAAGCCGCACAGTGCCAATGGCACTGATTACGGCTTGTGGCTTCCTTCAATGTACAAGATGACTAACGATTTGGAATCTACAGGAAAAACCGTGCAAGATTGACCCAAGAACGGGGTCGATCCATCAAGAATTGAGGAAGATACGCCCGGCCAAAGGTTGGACCGGCCGAGGGGGAAAAGGTGACGGGAAATCGTCCCCAAAGACCAAGGCTCGACCCTCGGAAGACCCAACAAGGCCGAAGCGCGCCTTGGGGCCTGGATAGTCAATGAGTCAAGGATCATTGAGGGCCAAGGGCGCTTCGAAATGGCGCCCCGGTGTGTTATTACTAGAAAGGGCGCTTCGGACGGCCGTCACCGCCGCTAGTGGTGCTGCCAGCGGCAAATTGCCGTGGTTCACGAAAACGGTAATATCTCGGCCATTCCTCCACGAAATGGTGCAATTCATGGTGCGTTGGAAAGCTGGGAAGGTGAGCTACGTGATGCTAAGGCAAGAACGCTCATCCTCGGCCTGTACGGGGCCGCTCACGGCTCGGCGACCTCGGGTTCCCTAGGATGTATCATCATGTACATATAGTCTTTTATGTTGACACTTGAATAACGAGTACAGTTTACTCCCGCTGTGCCACACGTGTTCCCGTGCTCCCCCAAGACAACCCTACGCATTTGCAAACCCGGGAAGGTGTGCACCGGCCTCCCTTTGGTCGCCGTTGCCACCGGTTGGTGCCTACACCATCCGGTTGAGGCTAGCACACCGCGCCCGGTTCACACTTGGTATCAGAGCCACCCTTGGCTCAGGGGCACAATCATCAACGTGGCAACCTCTCCTGGTCAGTGTAGACCAGCACACATCTTGTCTCATTGGCGGATCTGTGTCCAAGTCCAACCACAGCGGTAACCGGAGGACCCGTTGAGGAAGAAGTTGCACCGGACGCAAAGATGACTTCATCCGGCTCGTCCTCGTTGGCTACGGCGTTTGACGTGCAAGGCAAAGTAACAGCAGCCGCAGCACTGTGGAAGTTACTTGATGACATGCGGGCCAAGATGGACCTGTTTGAGAAGCAAAATGCGTACCTCAATCAAGAGCTCGCAAAGCGTCCAGTGGCAGTTGCCATCGCAAACGTACCTGCGGTGGGCGTCCCGAGCCCGCCCAAGCCGGAGCCGTTCGGCCCATCGAAGAAGGATGGGCCAGCACCGCACGCTTGGATACTCGGACTGGAATTTTACTTCACCTCCATCGGCGTGGATGCCTCAAGGTATAAGGCGCGCCACGACTATGCCGTGACCCTATTGAGAGGGACATCGTTGGATTGGTGGGCCGATGTGATGCGGTCCAATCCACACGGCAATGGAGCAGCAATAGTCACCGGCATTGCGGCCGCGACCGGAATCTCAACCGCATCCGCTCCAACCTGCAGCAGTGGCGACCCTACCCTCAAATGGCCGACCTCGTGGAAGGAGTTCACGAAGTTGTTCATCACGCGCTTCACCGTGGGTGATGTGAGGAACAACGCGCGTGCCAAGCTGCGTTGGCTTCGCCAAACTGGCGGCGTCACCGACTACACCCGCAGGTTGCGTGAGATTGCTGCCAATGGTGGCTTTGACTCTCACAAACTGTGCTTCCACTACAGCAACGGCCTCAAGAACGACACCCGCGCTGTGACGGTGATGCACGACCTCAATGACGACCTGCCGGGAATGATTGCAGCAGCAAAGCGGTATGACTCGCGCGTGCACAGGCTCATGCCAACAGCCACAACTCCTTTGGTGGTGGTTACGGCAAGCGAGCCAAGAGCGATGACGCGCCCATGGAGATTGGCGCATTGCAACAGCGCAAGTGCTATAACTGTGGCAAGCCTGGCCACATTGCGCGTGATTGTCGGAGTCCAAAGAAGGGCAAAGGCAAGGGTAAGTGACAAGGGAAGGGGAAGCAAACCATAAAGAAAGCAGAGAAAGCAACAAAGGAGTCGGGAAACGAGGAGAGTCGGGAGTAGATGGCGTTACTCCTGGCTCCTCTCAACCCAAACCGCCAGTTGACCGCCCACCCGAACGCCTTGCGGCAATAAGGGGGTTTCTGAGGTCAAGGCATGGGACGCGGGGCATGATGTGGAGCAGCCCGCACTTCTCTTGGAGGCGTGAGTGAAAGGCGTCAAGGAGAAGGTGGGGAGTCTGCTGGATTGTGGCACAAGCCATTGTTTTGTGAGTATGGAGTGTGCTCGGAAGTGGAACCTTGCGCTCACGAGCAAGAAGCTGACCGCTAACCAAGTGGACGGCACGATTGAAGTCGGATACCTGGCCCGTCCCCTCTCCATTCGTGTGGGGAAGCTTCGCATAACGACCGTATACCGGATGTGCCCGATGAAGGATTACGATGTGATCCTCGGTCGTGAATTCCTCCACAAGTACAACCCCGTCGTCAATTGGGAGGCGCGTACCATCTCAGTCAAGCTCGGAGACAAGGAGTATCCCCTACTTCTATTAGATAGAGAGAGAGAGAGAGAGAGAGAGAGAGAGAG
>SZWC01019166.1:0-11772 GCA_023375785.1 Penium margaritaceum | reverse complement strand
GAGAGAGAGAGAGAGAGAGAGAGAGAGAGATAGAGAGAGAGAGAGAGAGAGAGAGAGAGAGAGAGAGAGAGTAGGGTACATATGCTTGCATGAGAAAGTTGGGGAAAACACCAAAATCTAAGTTCATCTCTATACAACATGCTATAAAAATGTTGAAATGAAATCAAATTTGAAATATTGAACTAATTTCTGGCATGTTTCTTGCACCATATTTGATACATGGATGCTCCACCACCGCATCCTGCATGATGTTGAAGAAGAAAGGAGGAGGCAGGTGAAAACAAATGAACCCTCCCGGCGGGTCTGCCACCAAAGCGGGACGTGGACCATCGCATCGACCTCAAACCTGGAGCGCACCCGCCTGTTTGTGCGACGTGCCGCATGAGCAATGCGCAGGTGCAGGAGCTCAAGAAGTCACTGACTGAGATGACAGGGCACGGCTTTATCCGCCCATCCTCTTCTCCTTACGCTGCACCTGTCCTGTTTGTGCAGAAAAAGACGGGGGAGATGCGCATGTGCGTGGACTACCGGGCGTTGAATGAGTTGACCATCAAGAACCGGTACCCGCTTCCACAAGCCGAGGAGCTCTTTGATCAGCTCCGTGCGGCTCGCTTCTTCACAAAGATCGACCTCCGTTCCGGCTACCACGAGATCCGCATCGCAGCAGATGATGTGGCAAATACGGCCTTTTGCACCCGCTATGGTCACTACAAGTTCCTCGTGATGCCTTTCGGGTTGACCAATGCGCCAACCAACTTCATGGCGGCAATGAACAACATCTTCAGGCCGTACTTGGATGACTTCGTGGTGGTTTACCTCGACGGCATCTTGGTGTAGAAGGACGGCGGAGGAGCATGAGGAGCATGTGAAGAAGATCCTCCAGATTTTGAGGAAGGAGAAATCTTTTGCAAAGCTCTGTAAGTGTGATTTTGCGGTGGGAAAGGCTGAATTCCTTGGACATATAATTGGGAATGGACAGATTGCCATGGACCCGTGCAAGGTGTCGGCCGTGCAAGAGTGGCCGAAGTTGCGTAGTGTGCACGATGTGCAAGTGTTCCTTGGATTTTGCAACTACTATCGCAGGTTCATCCTTGGCTACGCAGGAGTGTCAGCGCCACTCTCCAATCTCACTCGCAAGGATTGCAAGTGGAGTTGGGGGGTTAGCAAACAAGAAGCCTTTTGAGAATCTCAAACGGGCTCTGACCTCGGCACTGGCCTTGCACTTGGTCGACAACGGCCGTGAGTTTGAAATGGCGACGGATGCGTCGGACCTGGCCATTGGTGGGATCCTTTTGCAGGACTTTGGCAACGGGTCGCAGCCGGTCACCTACTACTCGCGCAAGTTGCGCGGGGCGGAGCTGAACTACGCCACCCATGACAAGGAGATGCTCGCCATGGTCGCAGCCTTCAAGAACTGGCAGTGCTACCTAGAGGCGCGGAAATGCACGGTCTACACCGACCACCACGCGTTGAAGTACTTCAAGACGCAGCTGAACCTCAGCCGGTGGCAAGCGCGTTGGGTGGAGTACCTCGAGTCGCACTTTGACTACGAGATCGTGTACCGGCCGGGTCGCATCAACCCCGGCGATGCACTCTCATGGCGACCGGACCTGATGATGCGGGTCGCGTCTCTCACCGTCCACGAGGATCCTTTCCTTGTGAAGCTCTTGACGGAGGGATACGAGGCGCATGAGGAGTTCGACGCTCGGAGATTTTTCTTCGAGGTGCCGTATTGGCGACGCCGCGGCACGCAGGACGTGGTGGTTCCCGCGGTGCCGGCGCTTTGGCAGCTGATTTTGGAGGAGTACCACGACAGTGGCCCAAGCGGCCACTTCTCCGCCGACAAGACATTGAAGACGGTGGCTCGCTTCTTTTGGTGGCCCACCATGTCGTCGGAGGTGGCTGAATTCTGCCGGAGTTGTGACGTGTGCCAACACCACAAGGCGCGGAGGACGAAGACCCCGGGTCTCCTCCAACCCTTGCCCATCCTCGAGCAGCCGTGGCAAGACATCTCCATGGATTTCATCATGGGTTTGCCCACGACAGCGGCAGGCCACAATGCGGTGTTGGTGGTGGTGGATCGTTTCAGCAAGATGTCGTACTTCATTGCGACGCGTGATACGGCGAGCGCAGAAGGCACGGTTCGGCTGTTCCTCGAGCACGTGGTGTGTCTCCATAGCGTGCCGCGGTCCATTGTGAGCGACCGTGACCCGTATTTCACAAGCAAGTTCTGGCGAGAACTCATGGAACGGTACGGCAGCAAGGTACAGCTGTCGACCAGTCTTCACCCTCAAACTGACGGACAAACGGAGTGGACAAACCAGACGCTGGAGCAGCTCCTCCGTATAGTGGGTGATCCGGACGAGACGGCGTGGGACCAGTGATTGCCGGTTGCTGAACTGGCGTACAACTCTGCCACGTCCGCCTCCACCGGCAAGGCGACATTTGAGGTGGTGAACGGGACGTGCCCGCCACGCCCCTCAATTTGCACGTCGCAAGCAACCTGCCCGCGGTGGAGTCTACCGCACGTGACTTCATGCAGATTTGGGTGGCGACGCGGCATACATTGGCAAATTCACAAGCACAACAGAAAGTGCAAGCGGACCGCCGACGTGTGGACGCAATGCTCAAGGTCGGTGACCGCGTGCTTCTCAACAGCGCGCACGTCAAGCTTCGCGGGGTCTGGTCGGACAAGTTGAAACCCCGGTGGCTTGGTCCGTTCGAGGTGCTCGAAATGCAGACACCCGTGATGGCACGGTTGGCTCTCCCGCCTTCCATGCCAGTCCACGACGTGTTCCACATCTCCAAGATCAAGCTCTACCATGACCCGGCCGAGAATTTTCCTGGCCGCAGTTCTGAGCCTCCCCCTCCAGTGGTGATCGAGGGCAAGCAAGAGTTTGAGGTGGAGGCCATCCTTGACCACCGTCGTCGTGGCCGTGGATGGGAGTACCTGGTCAAGTGGAGGGGCTATGACATAGCCCACAACTCATGGGAGCCTGCCCGCAACTTCCACGTTGGCGGGGTGAATGCCATCCTCCGGGACTATCAAGACCGAACCGGGACGGCTCGCTCCTAAAGGGAGGGGGGTAGTGTAAGCCGCACAGTGCCAATAGCACTGATTATGGCTTGTGGCTTCCTTCAATGTACAAGATGGATTTGGAATCTACATGAAAAACCGTGCAAGATCGACCCAAGAACGGGGTCGATCCATCAAGAATTAAGGAAGATACGCCCGGCCAAAGGTTGGACCGGCCGAGGGGAAAAAGGTGACGGGAAATCGTCCCCAAAGACCAAGGCTCGACCCTCGGATGACCCAACAAGGCCGAAGCGCGCCTTGGGGCCCGGATAGTCAATGAGTCATGGATTATTGAGGGCCAAGGGCGCTTCGGAATGGCGCCCCGATGTGTTATTACCAGAAAGGGTGCTTCGGGCGGCCGTCACCGCCGCTAGTGGTCCTGCCAGCGGTAGATTGCCATGGTTCACGGAAACGACAATATTTCGGCCGTTCCTCCACGGAATGGTGTGATTTTTGGTGTGTTGGAAAGCTGGGAAGGTTAGCTACGTGATGCAAAGGCAAGAATGCTCATCCCTGGCCTGTACGGGACCGCGTACGGCTTGGCGACCTCGGGTCGCCTAAGATGTGTCATCATGTACATATAGTCTTGTATGTTGACACTTGAATAACAAGTACAATTTACTTCCGCTGTGCCACACGTGTTCCCGTGCTCCCCCAAGATGACCCTACGCTTCCACAAACCCGGGAAGGTGAGCACCGGCCTCCCTTCGGTCGCCGTTGCCGCCGGTTGGTGCCTACACCATCCGGTTGAGGCTAGCACACCGCGCCCGGTTCACATCCACGCTCCCGTCATCAACGTCCGCAACAACATCTTTGCGCTTTTAAACCCGGAGTTCAACCCCCCTCCGTCCGGCCGGCTCCATGGTGACATGCTCACTGTGGCCTTGTCCTGCCACTGCCGCCCCATCCCAATGGCGTCCAAGAAGCCTGGCTTTTTCTGCAGGTCCTGTGTCTTCATCCTCAGTGGCACGCGTGATAGGATAGGGGGCCATTTTGGTGAAGATAACGGCAACGTCGGGGACATGCGAGTACGTGCCATCCCTTGCCGCTGACGCCCTTGGCGTGCCACAGTTTCCACATCCACCAAACGACTGGAAGCCAGTGGACGTGCGTCTGTACAATGGACTGGGCAATTTGTGGGCACAACATCCAAGCCGGTATCATGGTACCAGCTTTTTGAGTCGCATCAGCGTGCGGAGGCGCTGGAGAGAGCCGGAGAACTAGCCAACAGCGATGACGACTTGTATGGCCTCGGAGGGTCCTCTGGTGTCAACGGTGATAGTAGTGAGGATCCGTCGCAGCAGCAGGAAGATAAGCTTCGGCATGCCAGAGACCACCATGATCAGCGACAGTAGTAGTAGCAGCAGTTGCAACCGCAGATGCAGCAGTAGCAACTTTTCTGGCTGGTGGACGTGAATAGGATGGCTGGCATGATCCAAATTTGCGTTCGGTTTCACTGTGACAACGCCGCAAACGCACAGCTCCAAGTCGCCATCGTCGAGCTCATGCCCTGTGCAGCCTTGCCCGTTTCCTTCATACGCGAGCTGTTGTCGAACAAGGTCGTCAACAAGGCTCGCGTAAGCAACACCTCCTTCCGCCTCCCTAGCCACTCGACAGTGACGGAAAACATCCTGCCTAAGATTGATGAGCGCCTGGAAGCAGATGATGCTCCACTGAAGCAGGGGTGGGCCATCTATGGTGCAACTATGGTAGTAGACAAGTGGTGTGACCAGCAGCAGCGGCCAATCTACAATGCAATGGCCGTGAACGCGAAGGGAGCTTGCCACATCTTCTCCCATGATGCAAGCGGCAGCGTCCGGAACTCCTCCCACGTCGCCATGATGATTGAGGGTGCCATCAATGATGTTGGGTAGCACCGTGTGGTGAGCGTCGTGTGTGACAATGTGGCTGTTAACAAAATGGCTTTTCAGGACCTCAAAGGGAGGTACCCCCGAGTCTTGTGGCAGTGTTGTTGTGCGCAAAACGTAGACCTGTGCATGAAGGACCAGTGTTGTCCTCGAGGTCCGTTGTGATCCGATCACAACGGCCTCGGCACCCCGATGCACATCAATGTGGCATCGATGTGGGGTGATGGCACTTTTCACGCGAAACGTATTTCCGTGGTCAGCACGCGTGGGTGTCTTGCATGTGACTTCGGTCTCGGCACTTTTTGAACACTTTAAGTGTGCGTGTTCAGGTCGATGCGTGAACGCTATCACCAGAGTTGATGGTGCATGACGGTCCCATGCCCTCATCCACTGAATATGGACACAAAAGAATCCTGGCAATATCCACATGGCAGAACGTGAATGAAAGTAGAGGACATGTCACTCCACGAGGAGGTTTCAGATTCATTGCTAAAGTCCACCGTCCAACGGTGGCTGCCATGTCACTGCGATTTTCACGGATGGTGCATGAAGGATTTAAATGAACAAGACCTTCACATTTCCAGCAAACCTTGCACGTTCTACATGGTTTGAAGTATGTATTTCTAAAATATCTGTGTTGTTGTCAGAGGAGAGAAGAAGGTTGAGAAGTCGGCGTTCGAACTTTGAACTACCGAATTTGAACGGCGATTCCACATGGCTTCATGCACCCAACCAGTCTGACACTTGGACAGCAATGTATGCTTCGTCAGTCTATGTGCATGGATTGCATCGCCATGCTGTGATCATCGGACTGATCGATATCCACTTTACATCGATCAATGCCATTGATCGATGTGGACATTGACCATTGATTCAATGGACAATGTCCACTGATCGACGCGGACGCGGACTGCCTTTCCAACAATCCGATCCTTCATTGACCACCGATAGCTTGTGTGCCATCGGCACACAAGCCATCGGGGCTTGTGTGCCGATGGCACATGGCCCATCAGCCATCGACCGTCGGCACTCGGATGGCCGTCGGCTGTCAGCCGACGCCCAACGGATAGGTCCAAGAGATTGCTCAAAGTCCACCAGATACAATCACACCCTCTGTTCATTGTCACTTCCCGACACTTAGGTCGTGGACGAGGCCCAGAGGCCTCGTCCACCTCACCATCATGCCACCCAAGAAGGGACCCGCGAACTCGTCATCAAACGTCGCGTCATCGACTGTCCAGGGATCCTCTCCACAGGGTTCCATCCTCCGATTCACCCAAGCGGACTTCAATCCTGCTCCCGTGGGACGCCTCCATGGGGATTTCCTCATACTTGCACTGTCCCGCCACTGTCTGCCCGTGCCAACCCCTGCCAAGCGTCCCGGATTCATGTGTGGTTCTTGCGGGGTCACGTTGAGTGGCACGTGTGACAGAATCAGGGGGCACTTTGGAGAAACAAACCGGGATGTCGGCTGTTGCGACTGTCCTCCTCCGCTTGCTTGTGATGCCCTCGGCTTGGAGCGCAAGCCGCGACCACCACATGGATGGAAGCCGGTGAATTCAAGACTGTACAATGGGCTTGGGGACAGCTGGGGGACAAGCCAGAAGCCAGTCGTATGGGCAACGCTTTGGGAGCAGCGTGAGCGTGCCGCGGCCTTGGAGCGGGCTGGGCTTCCAGCCGACGATGATGACGACTACGGACTACAGCTGGAGGCTCAGCAGCAGACACCACCGCCACAGCAGCAGCAGCAGCAGCAGCAGCAGCACGTGTTCCATGCCCCATCATCACAGGAGACACCTACCTCTTTGCAGAGGGTGGCGGGACTGGTGTAGACGAGCATGCGCGCGCATGTAGACACAGCAGCCAACAACGCCTGCCAGATGGCAATTGCAAAGCTCATGGCGAGTGCAGCACTTCCGGTCTCCTTCTGCAGAGAGCCACTGCTCTTGGAAGTGGTGCGGACTGCACGGACCACAACGTCAAACTTCCGCTTGCCTAACCGCGGCAGGGTGGTATCCGAGCTGCTGCCAAAGCTAGATGTGAAACTCGAGCAGCTTGATGCATCGCTGAAGCAGGGCTGGCCCATCTATGGGGTCTCCCTTGCAGTGGACGAGTGGGCTGACGTGCAGCAGCGTCCAATTTACAACGCAATGGCAGTGAATGCCAAGGGAACCTACCATGTCTTCTCCAAGGATGCCAGTGGCATCATTCGTAATGCAGACCACGTGTCCGCTGTCATCGAGGACGCCATTGTCACGGTGGGGACAAAGCACGTCGTGTCGGTTGTCTGTGACAACACCGCAGTCAACAAGAAAGCATTTGAGAACCTGAAGACGAAGTATCCGGGCATCCTATGGGAGGGCTGCTGTGCCCACAACGTGGATCTCGTGATGAAGGATGTTTGCAAGAGTGATTGGGCGGCTGGGGTTCTCAGCAGAGTGGAGCGCGTGGTTAGCTTCTTCCGTAACAATGACATGCCCCGTGCATGGCTGAAGCAGCAGAGTGGGGGGCGGGTGCTACTTCCGCGCTGTGACACTTGTTTTGCATCAGCCCACATTGTCACACAGAGCATGCTTGACATGCGGCCCTTCCTCCTCAAACTTGTGAAATCTGACATGTGGAAGGAGATGGGCAGCAGGAGAGATGGGGTGTTTAAGCAGCGCAAGAAGGAGGTTCGAAAAATCGTCCGTCGCCGTGTTTTCTGGCTCCAGGTCCGCAAGCTCCGCGACCTCTTCAACCTACTTGTTGAGGTACTCCGCATTGCAGACTCCCGGGGTGGCGCAGCAGGTGAAATCTACGAAGGGCTCCTTGACTGCACGGCAGCATTGAAGGCCCTGAGCAAGCCCAAAGGCAGCAAGCCAGCACGCGTTGCAGCACAACATGTGAAGCTAGCTGTGGACAGGTTGAAGGCAAGGTGGACGAAGGATATGGCATGCCCTTTGTACGCGGCTGCACGCCGTGTGCACCCCACACACTTCGGGAATGACTTGGGGGGCGATGTCAGCATAGTTGCAGGTTGGGCACAGGTGGTGGAGGCCCTCGTCCCTGCACCAAAGCAGGCTGATTTGCAAAAGGAGGTCGAGGCCTTCCAGCTCGGCCGCGTCACTGTGGAGGTTATCCCGGTGACTACTCGACGCCTGAGCGACAAGGCGAGGGCAGCAGTGGGCAAGGTGGTGGTGAAGGAGTTGCAGCCATACGAGTGGTCCTCCCTCCACCTCGTTCAGCTGCCTAATCTGCGCGAGCTGTCCATCAAACTTCTCTCTCAGCCATGTGCCTCGTCTGACTGTGAGAGGATCTTCTCCACCCACCAACTGATCCACACTGCGCGCCAAAACCGCCTCCGTGTGAGCACGCTGGAAATGCTGGTGCGCTGCAACGTGCGCCTCCGCAAGCACTACAAGCGCACAAAGCCACGGTGTGGAAGGGACATGAACTGGCTGTAGGCTGAGGACTCCGACAGTGAGGAAGACGGTGAGCTGGTGCCAGACATTGAGGAGGAGGAAGAGGAGGATGCAGATGGAGAAGCAGAGAGTGAGGATGACGAGATGGAGGAAGAAGAGGTGTACATGGAAGGAGAGGAGGATGAGGAGGGAGGTGGAGGAGAGGCGCAAACCAAGGAGCAGCAGCCACGCCACACTGGGCTGGCCGAGGATGCTCCGTCCTACGCACGTGCAGTGCGCACTCGGGCCATGGTGGAGGAAGACGATCCAGCTGCCAATGCAGGTGAAGCAGATGGCAATTCTGGTGGAGCTGATGATGCTGATGGCAATGCAAGCTGTGCTGGCGATGATGCTGCTGGCGGTGCTGATGATTCTGGCAATGATGCTGCTGGCAATGCCGATGGCGATGATGCTGCTGACGACGCTGCTGACGACAATGCTGACGCTTCTGCGGCTGCTGAAGATGCTGCTGCTGACGCTGCTGACTCTGCTGATGCTGCTGAAGACGCTGCTGAAGATGCTGCTGGCAATGGTGCTGGGGCTGGTGCTGCTACTGCCGGTAACGTTCCTCTTGCTGGTACACGTGATGTTGGTGCACGTACCAGCAGCCGCAAAGCAGCAGGTGGGAAGGGAGCTGCTGGTGGAAGAGGTGCTGCAGGTGGCAAAGGCACAGCAGGTGGCAAGGGTTCTGATCGTGGCGCAGCAGGTGGCAAGGGCCCAGCTAGTGGCAAGGGCCAGGCAGCTGGCAAGGGCCCTGCAGGTGGCAAGGGTCCTGCTAGTGCCAAAAAAGGGACATCCATGTCCTCTACCAAGGCTGTTGCCATTGGCAAAAAGGGCAGCAAGCGCCTTCGGGAGCGGTAGCCTGCTAGGGGGAATACTAGGTGGGGATAGGTTGTGTTGTCTCCTGGGGAACTCTGTCCATGATGCAATGATATATTGTGACATCTCAACATGCTGCTATTTCTTTAAGCCTGGATCTGAATGCATGCTTTGTTGGAGTTGAGAAGTACATGGAACACATGGAATGAATGCAAAGAAACTAGTGACCTTGTGTAACATACACATAAAATGTGAGCACTCACAGGGTACAATGGCACAGGAGATTGTGTGTTGGTTTAGTTTGTGACACACTGCCTCAGACACATGGAATTTCAAAAGGTAAAGTATAGATTCTGATTGTGAAATGTCTGATTTAAGGGCTCACAAGCATGCTATGCATGCTATCACCATATATGGTGATGTATTATATAACCACATTGATCCTGCATGCAAAATGTGCTTCACGATGTGTGTTAATGCTTGCAACTAAACAACTGAAGTGCAAGTTTCAGTGTCCCTCACAAACCCCTTCCGGGGTGGCCGGGATGGCGTTTTGCCTGAAGATCACAACGATGTGCCGAGGTGCACATCGTTGTGCCAGGGTTCGATGTTGGCAGAACAACATAGTGAAGGACGTGTGCAAAACTGAATGGGGTGCCTCTGTGGTGTCAAGGACTGAGAAAGTTGCTTCCTTTTCTCGCAACAATGACATGTCTCCCACGTGGTTGAAGCAGCAGAGTGGCGGCCGCGTACTTTTGGCACGTTGTGAGACTCGATTCGCGTCAGGACACACAATGCTGCAACGCCTCATTGACATAACGCCGTTCCTCCTCAAGTTGGTTGATCATCTTGCTTGGAAGGACATGGGGAAGCAGAGGGACAGCCTGTTCCATGACAGAAAGAAAGTTGTGCGTAGCATCATCCGTCGGCGTGCCTTTTGGCTTCAAGTGCGTCAGCTCTGTGACCTGCTGAACCCCTTTGTGACTGCGTATTTCTGAAAAGCCTGGTGGGCAGGCGGGGGAAATCTATGAGGCATTGCTCAACTGTACTGCTTAGCTCAAGGCACTGGGGAAGCCGCGGGGTAAAAAACCTGCTAATGTGGCTGTGGGTCACGTAAAGCATGTCATGGAGGGGCTGAAAAGCCGCTGGACCAATGACATGAGTTGTCCTCTGTATGCTGTGGCACGACGTGTTCATCCTACGCATTATGGGAATGATCTTGGTGGTGATGTCAGCATGGTGCAGGCATGGGTTGCCGCCATTGACTGCCTGGTGCCCGAGGCCAAGCAAGCAGCTCTGCAGTCTGAACTGGAGACTTTCCAACTTGGGCGTGTCACTGTGGATGTCATTCCACTGACGACGAAACGCCTCAGTGACAAGGCACGCGTGGCTGTGGGGAGGGTGGTGGAGGGAACACTGCCAACATACGAGTGGGCTTTGCTCCACCTTGCTCATTTCCCCACCTTGCACGAGCTGGCCATGAAGCTTCTGTCGCAGCCGTACGCCTCCTCCAACTATGAGCGCGCCTTTTCTACACACGAGCTCATTCACACAGCTCGGCACAACCAGCTCAGCATCCGGACTCTGGAGATGCTGGTCCGGTGCAACGTGCGCCTCCGCCGCCTGTACAAGGCCCGTGTCCACCGCTGCAAGACTGACTGGATGGCCAAGGATGATTCAGACTCAGAGGACGATGGAGAGCTGGTGGAAGATGTTGAGGAGGAGGAGGCAGCTGCAGAGGGAGAAGAGGAGAGTAATGAGGTGGAGGAGGAGGAGGAGGAGGAGGAGGAGGTGTTTGTGGACGGTGAGGATGAGGAGGAAAGAGAGAAGGAAGGGGAGTACCACCAGCAGCAGCAAAAGGGAAAGCGTGCAGCAGCAGATGAGCCCATGTCTTTTGCAAGAGATATTCGCACAAGGGCTGACGTGGAAGACGTGGAATCTGGTGGGAATCCCCAGGAAAGGGACAAGGAGTTGGCAGATTTGGGAGTGGGAGAAGGAGGGGAGGAGGAAGGTGGTGCTGGAGAGGGTGCAGAAGAGGAAGGTGGGGAGGGTGAGGAGGAAGGTGGTGCAGGGGAGGGCACATCTGGGGATGGTGCTAGCACTAGTGGAGGTGCTGGAACTTCAGTAGCTGATGGTGCAGATGCAGATACAGGTGCAGATGGTGCAGGAACTTCTTCTGGTGCCGGAACTTCAGGTGTAACCACTGTGGCCAGCAAGTCTAGGCCTGCATTGCGCAGTTCGGCAGGTGCTGGCTCTGCCATTGGAATTGCTGCAGGGGTTGCTGTAGGTGCCAGATCTGCAGCTCGTGCTACTGCTAGAGCTGCAAAATCATCTGTTGCTTAGTCCAGCAAGGCAAAGAAGAAGGCAGCTACTGCTAGTTCGGAAGCTATTGCTGTGGCTGAGAGTAGCATAAAAGCAGGGAAGAGGCTGAGGCATGGTGGGCGTTAGTGGGATAGCAGTGGGGGAATGTGGGACGTTGGGCTTTGAGGGAAGGGGTCAGGTTTGTGGCTGAAACAGCCTTTTCTGTGATCATGTGATTGAACAATCCCTGTTGCAATATGACATTTAA
>SZWC01019165.1:25044-39199 GCA_023375785.1 Penium margaritaceum | reverse complement strand
CCCCCCCCCCCCCCCCCCCCCCCATGACCTGTAGACGCCAGATGCAATGATTGCGCACGGAGGAAAGACAGGCGACAATGAGCCACACGAAGCAGCAAGGAGCCACAACAGCACTAGAACTAATGACACAGAGGCAGAACTTGAGTCATAGAATGGGATGAGATGGAGACACTTCAACTGGGATCGGCACAGAGAGACTGGAGACCAACAGCATGAACAGCCACCTTGAACATGCGTTCACAGACAAAGTGATGTTCGATGTTGATGTGCTTTGTGCGAGTGTGATGCATGCAATCGTGCTCGACAATGCGGTGAGTGCTTTCATTGTCATAGTGAAGAGTGATGCAATGGATGGGCTGACGCAACTGTTGCATGAGACGACACAAACAAATTCTCTCACAGACACCCATACCCAGAGCGACATACTCAGCCTCAATCGAGCTTCACGCAACGCAACCTTGCTTTCCACTCTTCTAGGAAACCGCGGTGCCATCGATGAAGAATATGTAACCTGACCGGCTGCGTGCGTCACGATCCCGAGCCCAATCGGTATTTATGTATCCATTAACAACAATCGAAGGTTGTGCACGAAAACACAAGCCGCGACGGGGTGTGGACATGACATAGCGGACGACACGGAATGCCGTCTCAAGATGGAGGTGACATGGGCACTGGGAGAACTCAGATAAGAAGTTTACTGCAAACACAACGTCAGCACGTGTGATAGTTCCAATAAACATGAGATACATGATGATCTGAAGGTAGGTCGTGACATTGACCTACTCCTCCAACCGCACAGGGTTAGTAGTCTTTAGAAGACTCTACCCAGCAGGCGTCATAGGCATAGACGAATGGAGAAGAGCAGCCTGGAGGTCAGAAAACTGCTCCCCCAGAGTGCTGACATACCCAACCTGATGCACGGTAAGCATGTGACGCGAGCGGTCAGGCTCAATCTCCATGCACAAGAAGATTCGAAAAGGGCAGAGATCCTTCATCTCGTACGCAGACTGGAGGAGATCCTGCACAACTTGGACAACCTCTAGATTTGGCAAAGCGATGAGGAGATTGTCCACATAGACCGAGACGGCGACAAATGGTGCCGTCGGAGCACTGAGAAAAAGAGTAAGGTCAATTGCACCATGACGATAGCCACTGTGCTCAAGGGTGGCAGAAATCTCGAGGTTTCAGCATCAAAGTGACTGCACTAACCCGTACAATTCATTGCGAAGGCTCCAGACACGGCCAATACCATTGTTAAAGCCATGCGGCTCAGCAAGGTAGATCTCCTCGTCCAGGTGGCCGTGCAAGAATGCGTTATTGACGTCCATTTGGGTGCATTTCTCAGCCATGCTGGATGACCTGGCTCAGTAGTGCCTTGGTAGTGGTGTACTTTCCCACAGTGGCAAAGGTGGCATCGTAGTCGACTCCAGGCACTTGGGAAAAGCCTTTGGCGGTGAGACGGGCCTTATAGCAATCAGCCATGCCGTTGGGCTTAGGCTTGCACCGGAACACCATATGTACAACAATGGCTTTGCGACCACGTGGGAGGTCCACCAAGTCATAAACACCATGCTCTCTGATTGCATCGAGCTCCTCACACATAGCCTACTCTGAGAGAGCAGCATCTGGGGTAAAGCAAGCCTGGCAAACGGTGTCCGGATCAGGCGGGAGGGTCATGCTACCACGCATACAGAGTGCAGTGGAAACATATGCGTGAGACACAACAGGACCAGACTTGGCGACTGCGAAAGCATGGAAGAACTCGTCTTCATTCAAGGAACATCCGACTGTTGAGAAGGGCTTCACAACAGCCGCTGCCAGACCAAGCGCATCCAGACCGGTGGCAGGGGCTGGCTGGTCAGTGGAAGGGTTTGAGGCCGGGCCAGACGGACATGCAGACATAGAATGACCGGTGGAGGGGACAAAGTGAGAGGAAGACTACAAGGGATGTAAGCAACCACCTGAAACGTGACTGTATGGGGTAGAGACAGATGAGAGTGGAGGAGCTACGGGTTTTTCTGTGGAAGGAACCAGCAAGGGATCAAGGTCAAGTAGAGAGGCACAAGATGATGTGGGTGATGATGCAAGTGAGAACACAGGAGATGATGCTGGCGATGAAGAAGAGATAACAGCTGGTGATGTCACAGGTAGTGACATAGGCACAGATGAGGATGAGGAGGCGGATGCGGACACAGGCAGGGAGTAGGCGACAATGCAGGTGGCAATGATGCAGGCAATGATGAAGGAAGCACCACAAACATGGATACCGAGACGGACGTTGGCATGGACGCAGAAGAGACAGGAGGCACAAGGGAGTATGGAGAGCTGCCCGCAGGCCAACCGGCCCAAACATTGCTGGCCAGACGCAAATTTGGGCCAAGAGAGGGGACACGATGGACAATTTTTCCACTGAACTTGCTCTCAAAGAAGAGAGCCTCACATGACTCAATGACACGAAGACTCTGTGGGTCCCAAAAACATCATGCCTTACATTGTGACGAGACATTGAGGAATGGGCATAGACGTCCACGTAGGGAGAGCTTCTCATGGCGCTGATCCTCCAGACACTGGCAACGCACCCCAAAACACGTGTAAGACAGAAGTCAGCATGACGGCAGTACTAGCATTTGTACTGCATGACATGGTGTGGAAGGGACCCATGAGGAACCCGGTTTCGCATCCAAGTCATGTCCTTCATGGTCTCATAAGCGAAAGCTTTAGAGTAGCTAGACTCGACCAGCATGGTGCGAACCCCATCCGAAAGAGTACGATTCTAGCGTTAAAAAATTCCATTTAACTGAGGGATATGGGGGTTGAAGACTTAAACTGGACACCGAGTGACATAGGAAAACACAGGTTGGGTCCAATGAACTCACGACCACGATAAGAATAAAACACGTGTAGCTTGCGCTGGCAGGCACACTGTGCCTGGACAAGCCAATACTCAATCGTGACACCCACATCACTCTTTAGATGGAGGGGGAAAATCCAATGGAAGTGGGAATAGTCATCAGTTAGACAGAGGACATAACAACCGCCACCCAGGAACTAGACTTGGAATGGTCCCATGACATCAGCATGGAGAAGAGGAAGAAGCTCATGGGTGTGAGACGTGGATACAGCAAAAGGGAAAGATGCATTTTGCCTTGTATACAATCCATGAAGTCTGCGATGCAAGGAGCGGAGAAAGTGGCAGCATCCAGGTCAGTGGCAGGCTAATGACGTAGCAGGCTGTGAATTGTAGTGGTGCTCACATGGTAGTGGGGACAATGAAGCGAACACGCATGCTCGACAAAAATCATATGAGCAACATGGGCATGAGCGGCGGCTACGGCGGATGCATTAGGTGCATAGAGAGGCACACGATCTAGTTTATCACAACGAAGGTCACGCAGCATGACATGCCTAGAAAACTGCAAGGAAACAGTACCCACGCCATGAGATGCTTCAAAATCCATGAGATCGTCGAGGGTAGTGATTGATAGTGGACTCACCTCAAGTGCAGGCACATACACGACATCAGGCAAGAAGACGTCACCGGAGGGACCAATAAATGGCACGATGCCAACGCCCTGGACAGGCACCATGTGTCGTGTACCAGTACGGACAACGGACATCCCCATAGGCCCCAACAACACGAATGCGACACGGGAACAAGTCATGTGGTGAGTGGCTCTAGAGTCGAGAATCGCAAAACCACATGAAACACATAGAGGAGACAAAACGTGACATGCAACAATAACACCTGAAAAGGCAGTCGACAATGCTGCACGACCCAGACAATGGGCCAGAAGATGTGTGCACATGACATGCTGAGAATCCTCTATCCATGCACCACCCACACCTGGACCGTCCAACGATACTCCCCGAAGGGACCCATCCGACTCATAGTTGTGACCGCTGGACCCTTACCGCCAAACTCACAGCACAAGAGGCATCTGACAATCGATATTGAGGATGGCAGATGGATGGAGGAGAATCTACACAACGCCTGGGTGCTCACACTTTTTTCATGGTAATACACTTAGAGCAAGTACAAATGGAACTGCGAAATGGAGAGGCCAAACTGAATTTACAAAGGTTGCAATGTACTTCAAAATTGGAACTAGATAGCAGATAAACATGGAATGGACCAGATGATAGTTGTGCTGAGAAGGGCCAGATTGAACCTCTCATGGGGAGGGTCAGTTGACCCCCCCTTCCCCCCACTACCCCACATGTCCTGCTGCTATTCACGATAGATTCCAACATGGCAAGAGGCATTGTCATGTGCTCAAGTGAGCATGTTAGTAGTCATCAGACTGTAAAAGGCTGGCCAAGAGACTGCCTATACACTTCCTACACCAGTCATGGGATTTTGACGACGTCGTCGTCATCCAGAGAGAGGCCATTGGCCATATTCTCCAGGCCAGCTGCTTCATTGTCTTTTTCTTCGTCGTCGTCGTCGCCGTCTTTGTCATCATCTTCGTCCTCCGAGTTGCTGTTGTCGTCCACTCCCTCCTTCTCACTGATGCTCCCCTCATTTCATCCCCTGGATCCCCTAGCAGGCAGCACACCGGCTGCGGCCTTCTCTGCTCTGCGCCTTGATGCCCTGTGCCTCGCTTTCTCCTTTGCTTCATCCTACAATTCAGCAGCAACGCTGCCATTCGGAGCAACAGAAAAGTCTTTAAGTTGAGGGTCATTAATCCATGTTTTCAGCATCAAGACGTCCTGGACAGTCATGTCACTCTGAGAGTGCCTGTAGTCAGTCACCACATGACCCCCCAGGCTGAACATTCTCTCAGAGGTGGTGCTGGTTGCAGGAACAGCAAAGACATTGAGCACCACAAGAGCAAAGGTAGGATGTTTCACCACATTGTCTCGGAAGTAGTGGAGTATGTTGGTCCGACGCCCAACCCTAGTCTCCCTCTTCCACTCTTCCACTTCCTGCTAAGTGAGTCTGGCTCGAACACCTCCTGCTCAGCAGATGGCTCTTCAAACAGTTCATCCATGGTGTCAGCCAAGGCGGTTTGCACCATAGAACTCTTTGCAGCACACTTTGGCTACTGCTGTCCACGTTTTGATGCTCCATTCGCTGTAGCTGCACCCGCAATTGAACTGCCACCCGCCACAGATGCACTGCTGCCTGCCACAGCTGCACCGCCAGCCACCACAGACGCACCGGCACCTGCCACAGGTGCAGTGCCAGGCGCCACATTGGCACCATCAGCTGCCTGGTCAGCATTAGCCATCGAGGGTACTGCAGCTGCTTCCTGCTCTTCCTGCTTTGTAGCTTTACGCTCTGCTATTGCTGCAGCTTCCTCCTGGCGCCTCACCACACAAACATGGTAGGGCCGCATCCGCTCTACTACTTTCAGCTCCAGGTCCACTGGGTTCATGATGCCGAGGAGCTTGTGCACGCGGTCAAAGAACCGGAAGCGGAAACGAGGGTCCATGGCTGTTGCCACAAGATGATAGATGGTCACATACTTTTCAACCTGCACAATGCACTCAAACACACAGGCACAAAATTTGCATGGATCAAAATCACGGCAAGAAGCACATGGTTCCAGCTGCCAAATCCATGAAGGTGATCAATCTCACCTTCTCCTGGACTACTACAAGTCTAGGCTTCAACTCAAGCAGGAGCCTGTCAGCTTGGTCCACGTCCGAATGCTTCCTGCTCTTCTTCTCTGCGACTGCAGCCTTCACCTGCCAATGGTGCACCTTAGAAATGATCACACAGAAGAAGGGAATGACCAAAGAGAGGGCCGGGTAGTTCTGGCCACTGATATCATCTGTGAAGTCCTTAAAGGGTTTCAAGATGGCAGTGAGGAGAGCCAAGAGCTCCCACCTGTTCCCGCTTGGTTTGAACTCTGGTGCCTTCCACGTCAGCCACTGGTCAAGCACGTCCTTCAAGTGCACCACACAAGTGCACATGTTCAAAGTGGAGTTCCATGGAGTGTCCTGGTGAAGGTGCAGATACTACACACCTGCAGAAGCAGCAACAGCCTCAAGTGACCCTTCCCTCTTTGCACTCCTTGTCACAAACATCACAATGTCACGTGTAGTACGGAGGTTTCCCTCCACAACCTCCTGTCCAATGAAGTCTTTGACGGCCAGGTTCATGGAGTGGCCCATGCACCGGATATGGCCCTCCTTCTTGAGCTTGTCATTGTGCACAGTGAGAAAGGAATCGACCATGCTGTCATTGACACTGTCATTGTCGACTGTGAGACTGAAAATCTTGTCCCACAGTCCCAACTACTTCAGGGCTGCTGAGTACAACGCGTATACGTTCTCAGCAGTGGCAGAGCCCAAAACAGAAGGGAATGCAATTGTGATGCTCTACATCTCCCAGTTAAAAATCCATTGTAAAGTGATGCCAAGATATTTCACGTTGGCATCACTCTGCCATTCGTGTGTTGTGAACGAGACACCAGACTCCAAGTCAGCAAGAATTTTCTGCAGCTTCTTCTCGAAAGCCGCAGCCCCAAGCCTGATCAGACGCGCCAAAGTTGTGCGGCCTGGCAGACTGGCAAGAGGGTTACAATGTAGAAAAGCAAGGCGCAGCCATCCAGATTCAATGGAAAAAAACGAGTGGTTTTTGTCCACCACGTGCTTCCCCACAAGGGAGTGAGAATACTTCTCGTTAAATACAATACCCACGCCTACACAGGCACGTGCAAGGACATCGTTGGAGCCGTCCACCACTTGCAATGTTAACGTTGCCGCGGTAGTAGCATTCGACAGGTTCTGGGCGGCCTCTGCAGTCTTAAGCTCCTTCCACCTAGCGAGGTGAGCCGCCTTCAGGTGCTTCCACATGCAAGATGTTGTGCTCTGGTTGATGGCGTACGTGCCCTTCTTCCCTCGTCAGACTGGGCAGATGGTGCATCGCGCTCGCGGCTCCCCCTTGATGACACAGTACTCAAAAACTGTCCATATGACGCTTGGCTTGTGCTTCCTGAGATCTTCTTTTGCTGCGAAGCCAATGCAGCATCAATTGCAGAAGCAACAAGGCCAGGGAGAGGAAGTGCTGGCGTACTTGGTGCCTGAGAGGTGGCGGGCGTTGGGGAGGTTTGAGAGGTAGCAGCCTGCGAAGCCATGGTGACGGCAGGACTGACTGTTCCACGCACTATGCAACCTACACAATGGACGTGACGAACGAGGTCTGGGAGCCGGGAGACCACGAGTTGCGAACACGCGGCCGAAACGGGCTGGGAGATGGCCGACCACGAGACCGCATGCATGACTAAAGGGGGTGGGATACTTTTTTTCCCGATGTTCAGGCGCGAAACTGAACGCGTCAGTCTCCGAGTTTTTTTCCGACCCCCCCCTCTGCCCAAGAAGTCCGGATTCGCAAATCTGGGATGAATCTTGCACCCATATTTGGATTCGCGAATTCAAGACAAAATTTGGATTCACAAAACTTACTCGCGAATCGGGGATTTTGGTGCACACCCTTACCGCCGATGGTGGTCCAACGAACGCTGGGACTGAGGAGGGAAGAGCCGAAGATGCGCCGGTTGGTGGAAGCACGGATGATGTCATGCTGCCGAAGAAGAAGCAGTGGCGCGAACAACCGTGAGACAGACGGTGGATGGTCCCTCTCCCTTGGCACGCGCAATGTAAGTCAGTGTGGAGTCGCTAACCCTACAGGTGTGAGATCTCCTGTGATACTTGGACAGAACTCTGAGTGGTCGAGTCTCAACCGGAGTGAGTCAATCGTGACAAAAAAGTCGAACGGAGGGTAAAATATCAAGAAAAGCCTAGGAGCGGGAAAAAAATCCCCAACGTTGCCGGGTGTTACTTCTCACAAAAGGTGGTCTCCCGAGGTTGAAAAATCCCCACATGTTGGGGTTTCGACTGAGAATTGTGCAAGGGATGGGTGAAAAGAGGACAAAAAATGAAGAGTAAAAACAAGGAAAGGAAAAGGCTGCAAAGAAAAAGAATGAAAGGAAGAGCGAAAAACAAAAGGGATTGAATCCTAGTGGAAGGGGCTGCATACGATGTGGGCTCGGGTGCTCCCCGGCCCTTTCTCTTTTGTTGCTCTTCGTCGCTGGCAGCATTTGTCCTGCCAACGATTGATGAACTCGTCAGTCGGCAAGGTTCGCCGGCCGACGAGCTCGCCAATTGACGGACTTGTCAATGGACGAGCCTACAATCAGGAAGCTATCAAGCAACTTCCCGATCCAAGCATTGGATCGTCGAGGTTAGCATGTTGACGCTGCTTCACATACAACGTCGACGTGCTCCTTTTTCTTGTTGTTCGTTGATCAAATGTTAATGTTCGCAAATCAGTGGGTAGGGGAACCTTATTCTTCCGAACACTGGGTAAGATGATTTTATTCTTCCGATCGCTGGGCAGGGCATGCACACATTCAGATTTAGGTCCGGTTCCGAAATTTACTAATTAGTTTCGTGTCGATTCTCGATGGCGCAAAATTGAGGACGGTTAGGCGGGCGAGCTTCTGCGGAAGTGGCCGTCAGCCTCGCGAGGCGGCCGTTAACTGTGCGACGTGCTTGCAAGTTTCGTGACAATTTCCCCTCCATTCTTGGATAGACTTATTAGTCTAATCCGCCTTGCGACTCGAGGAATCAACTAATTAGTTCAAACTAATTGACTGAATGCACTCGCATTCTCAGACTAAGACTAAATAGTCAGTGTTTTAACGTGTTTTTGATGATTTCGGTTGTAATAAAAGAACGATCGTTCATTGGTCACCTGCAGGTGTCCGAGGTGTCTGAGTTTGAGGGTTCGAAATTCGAACTTTCGGACATGCGCCTCATCGTTCGACGAAGCAAAGTGGCGGCTGGAGCCGCGCTCGTCGCGTCGCTGATGACATGTCATCGGTCCATGCAGGGTACAAGGACGCGTGGTGTACTTGTTTGTTTCTTCACCTCAGTTCATTCATCCTTCGTCATCTCTCAACATGGCTGGTAACCGTCGTTCCTTCCCTTCCCTGTCAGTCAGTGCCTCAGCAGCCACTTCGCTGCCGGTGCACGTGCCTACGAGTTCACTTCCCCTCAACGCCCATGCATTCTGGCTGCGGCTGGACATGCGGGACATGAGGGACATGAATGAGGCCACACATCAACATGCAAGACTCGAGCCCCATGCTCCTGCCTCTTCCGAGCCTAGACACACGGACGACTTCAACTGAACCCCGCTGAATGGCAACGACGATGCTGGATACCAGCGTGGACGCCACGTGCCGCAGCCTTTGCTATGGGACGAGGGTTGCATGCACTACGATTCACGCACTGACAGGCGTGATGGGCATCTTGCGGTTATCGCCAAGCCCGACCCCGAAGTCGCCATAGGCGACACCACCGACGCGGCGAGTCAATCCGCAGACCATCCTGCTCCGACGCCGGCTACACCAGCAATGAGCAACGCGTCCGTGGATACAAGTGGCGGGCTCGGCAAAAACTGGTGGACGACGGAGAAGGACTTCTAGCTGCTGACATTGGCAGTGCAGTACGCCGCAGAGTTCCGCGAGATTTGCGGGTGGCAGACGAAGATGCACGGCATCATCGAACCCCAGTTTTCTAAACTGGTCAAGGAGTCGCTGACCGTCGATCAAGTCCGTTATCGCTGCAACGCACTCGCCAAGCAGTGGCGCCTTGCCTACGACATCGTCGGTGAGAGTGGCAACAACATTGACTGCAGACGTTGGACGATCAAACTCGACGCAAAGGCGTGAGAGGATCTCCGGCGTAACAATCTCGTTGCTGCTAAATTCCAAGGTAAAAATCTGCCCTGGTTTGAACTTGGAACTAAGCTGTGGATCCGTGATAAGGCTGTCGGTGGGAACGCGTTTAGCTCTGAGGAAGCGCGTGGTGTCGGAGAAAAAAACTAAAACGACCGCAGTTGACGATGACGTCCGTGTTGACTGTCGTAAAGTTTTTGACAGAGAGGTAGATAGTGTGGCGAAGCTGGTCAAGGGAGCTGCACGTCAATGCGTCATCAAGGATGACTATCCCAAGACGCCATGGGCGATGGCGGTCCAGGATGTCTTTGATGATAAGCGCATGTCCGATGACGATAAGTTGGAGCTGCTGGATTTATTGCAAAAGGACGAGAAGATGTGTGTCATGTATGTGTACTCCAAGGGGGGACTTCGTGCACATGTGTTGAACTTGATTTTAGGACACGATGCAGGGCATGATGACAGGGAAGAGGAGGAGGATGAGGAAGAGGAGGATGAGGAGGTTGAGGCGTGGGAGACCAACGGCGAGCACGAGAACACCATGTAGGAGAGTGACGGCGAAGTTGGGCTCAAGAGTAATGATGATCTGAGTACTATGGCCTAGAATTTTTGTACCTTGCATGTTTTTAGTAAAGAGTGTTCTTCAGTATTGTTGTTTCATGTTTTTTTGCAATAATACATAATAATCGAAGCTATTTTCATTGATCCATTAATCATCTTCTAAAACCACATAGTCGTTCCACATCTCTGTAGTAATTATATGTCTCCGTGCCCTAATGAATGAATCTCCGTGTTGACGTCCGGGAGGTCGGACACAAATTGGCCTTGCGTTTGTGCCGTTGGATGGCAGACAATCTCTCCATCCTGGAAACTGTATGTCCTGACATTGCGGTATCATGTTGTGCATCACGAAGCAAGAATAGACAAAGCATGCAAATGACATCTCATATGGTGGCAAAGCATGCAAGATTTTGAAGCGGGCTTTCAAAATGCCAAACGACCTTTCGATGCACGATCGGGCGGACGCGTGACGCAGGTTGAACAACTCGTTGGCGTTGTTCGGTCGGAGATTACCAGCTCTGAACTCCTGCAGATGATACCTCATACCACCGTAGGGGGGCATTCATCCATATCCTTCCGGAAAGGCCGCGTCGGCCAATACAAACTTTCCGGGTGGCAACTGAAATCCACGACGTAAGGCGTCTGTGAACATGCGCGCGTCGTGAACGGACCCTTCCCATCCGACAGTCACGTATGTGAAGCGCAGGTCGGGATTGCATGCTGCGAGGATGTTTTACATCACTTGTGAGTGGGGGTTGATGTAGGCAGGCCGGCGGTTTCTGTTGACAACGACCGGCACGTGTGTGCCGTCAATTGCACCCACACAGTCCTGGAAGTACGGTAGATAATCGCGACGACCTGCCCACGCAGAAGGAGGAGGGTCGTCGGAAAGGTTGGCGAATAACTACTTCGGACACCAAAAGAAGAGCTGTGACGACCTCCCGGAGAATGCGGACGATGGTAGCAACACCGCGTTGGAAGTGTTCGGTGAGCTGTCAGACGGACATTCCATGACATACGCACTGCATCCATATAAAAAGTTTCTCGTCCGCTGCGAGTTGTGTGTCGCGAAGTCCGCCATGCTCGGTGAGGTAGGTGAGGATGCCGCGCCATGTGGACATGGTCATTCGAGCCATGTTGTAAAGTCGGAGAGGATGTCCATGACGAAGCTCAGCCAACCAATCACGACCACGGAATTCGCCATCGTGCATCCGTCGATGAGTCACACGAGAGATAATGCGTAGGACAAGGTTTTCGATGAGTTCACGTATGAGGCGCACAACCGGAGTACGTATGTCACGGAGGTGTCGGACATGTGCCCGGCGAGCTGTAGTACGACGGCGAAGTGCATCCATTGTGTGAAGTGTCGAGAATAGTTGGAACTGCAGCGTTCTCAGACGTGGACGTGCATGTCAACAGCAGGCGTGACGCGTCGCCCACAACACAGTTTGCCTTCCACGAACCGTTGCGCTTTGTCCACGCGATCCGAGCGTCAGACACGTGCCGCACATGACAAGTGCAGGTCCAACGTTCGACTCCCCGCTTGAACAAAGACACTGACTACTTAGTTAAGTTCTTGGTTCAAACCCCACAAACCGCGGGAAAGCAGCTCATGACTAATTAGTCTATCCCATGACTACAACGAATCCCGCGCAGTTGACTATTTAGTCTAAGCGCGTAAAACTCTTGGTTTGAACTACGAACTATTTAGTCAATTTCGGAACCGGACCTCAATGGGTAATCCCTACATGTAACCTAACTAATTTAATTGGTTAAGGATTCGGGCATAATAACCATAATACCCAATCTGCGAGGGGGTAAGGAACGCCCTGTCCGTTGACTTAAAAAATAAGCTTGCCCTGCCCACTCGCTTCACCATGCTCAATCAGCGGCATGCGCTGCCAGTCGAGCAAAGCGAGGTGGGGCATGTCGACCTCCCTCGTTATTCTCGCTCCCACGCGAGAATCGCGATCGAGCGAAAACGCCCGTTTTCGAGATCGAGCAGAAACGCTGATTTTTTGTTCCTTTTTTTTACTCGCAAACCGTAAAGGGTTTGCACTAAAACCTTTGTCAAACCCTACCCCTAATTACATTCGGGGTTTTAGGGTTTTATTTTTGCGCGAGCTCTTGCTGGGCCTCGCGGTAGCAGGGCCCAGCAGGTTCTCTTTCAACGCATGGGGAGTCTCGGACCCCCCATGCGAATTATAGCCCCCCCCCCCCCCCCCCCCCCAGGAACATTAAAAAACCCCTCGAATGAGGAGTTTGTGAATGTTCGACGTAATTGATGACGTCAGCATGTCGACGCTGCATCGCATGTAGCGTCGACATGCTGCGTTTTCTCGCTGTTTGTGGGTAAAGTGTTAATATTCTCAGGTCAGTGGGTAGGGGAGTCTTATTCTTGAGAACGCCGGGTAGGGCATACACAGAATCTAATTTCATGGGTAATCCCTACATATACCCTTAAGGATTCCCACACAGGTTCACTGATTTGACAGTCGGACTCGTGGTGGCAGGAGAGACCAAGGGCCAGAGCTCAATGCAGGAGCTCCATCCGACGGGCCGGTAGCTCCACAGGAAGCATCTGCACAAGTGGCCAGAACCGCGTCTTTGGCGAGACCAGCAGCATGGTAGTGATGAGGAGCTGTGGCGGCGGGTGATTGACTGGCTGTGGCTGTGCGGGTTGAGTTACAGGTTATGGTGCTACTGCTGCAACTCTGCTGCTCCACTTGTGCTGCTAAAGTTCTGCTGCTGCACCTTTGCTGCTCCACCTCTACCGCTCCAGCTGGGCCGCTCAGCTTTGCTGCTCCAGCTCTGCTACTCCAGCTCTGCTGCTCTTCCTCTGCTGCTCCGCCTCTGCTGCTCCACCTCTGCTGCTCCACCTTTGCAACTCCACCTCTGCTGCTCTAGCAGTGCTGGTGAAGCTGTTATAGCTTTGCGGTGCTTGTGAGCAGCAGCCGACAGTAAGGGGCAGCAGCAGGTGGCGAAACGGACAGCAGCAGAAGCAGCAGCAGGGAGCAACAGCCACGCAACAGCTTGTGAAGAGACTTCTTTTTTTTTTTTTTCTCTCATCGAGGGCCATGAGCGGCGGGAGCAGCACTGGGAGGGAGGACGGCGGCGAATCGCGGCCGTCCACTGACATCACCACTGGCAACGACAGTGGCAGCGCCAACAGTGCCAAGATTCCCACTGTTGTGGAGCAGGAAGACGTTACCAGCGGCAGCAGCAACGGCACCAGCGGCAGCGGCGGTGACGGCAGCGGTGGCGGTGGTGGAGGCGGTGTTGTGGACAGAAGTGGGAGTCCAGATGCAAGGGTCGCCGCCGGCGTCAACGGCACTATCCATGAATGCGGCAGCACAATGGACGACAACAGTACGCAGATTTTGAGCGACGCTGATGCCAAGGGGAGCGCAGCTCCTGTTGCAAAAAGCCACTCGGCGGCTGCTGACAAAGCAGGCACAGCTGCTCTGAGGGAGGAGGTGGTGAGGGAATCTGGCAACGCTGACCATGATTGCGACCGCAACACAGGGATCAGCAGCAAAAGCACCAACAACAGCCGCCGCAACAGCAGCAGCAGCAGCAGCAGCAGCAGCAGCAGCATGAGCAGTGGCAGCATGAGCAGCAGCAGCAACAACAACAACAGCAGCAGCAGCAGCAGCACAGAGCGATGGCCTGCTGCAGAGGCCCGGGTGGATGAGCTGATAGCGCGAATACAGCCAAACAAGAATGCGGAGGACCGCCGCGTCGCGGTCTCGGAATACATCGCCAGCGTCATCGCTCGCTGCGTCGACTGTCAGGTGCCCATGACCAAGAGAAACACAAAACGTAGACACTTTGCAAAACGTGAAAGAGAAAAAGAGAACAGGTCTTCTTCTTCTTCTTCTTCTTCTTCTTCTTCTTCTTCT
>SZWC01019164.1:34798-54008 GCA_023375785.1 Penium margaritaceum | reverse complement strand
CCAGCTTCATGGCAGGCAGCACCTCCTGCGCCAGCGCCACGCGCGCCGCTGCGTTGGCCGTGTTCTTGTACTTCATGGACGCGATGAGGTAGCCAAAGTAGTACTGCAGCAGCACGATGGCCACCACAATCACGTAGCCCGGCAGCGCGTACACTTTGGTGAGGTACGTAAGCAGCGCCAGGATGGTGGCAGCTTCAATGGGCGCGGTCCACAGGTAGTGGATCTGCTGGATGCCGTCGTACACCTTGTGGATGTCAGACGCCACGAACGACACGATGTCCGCCGACAATTCCTTCTTCACCGACTCCATCGACAGTGCCTTCTTCGCCACTGCCGACACTAGCGCCGCTCGAATCTTGATGCCCACGCGCAGGCACACGTCGCTCATGCGCTGTAGCGACAACCCAAGAAACCACGCGTCGATGAAGAAGAAGATGACTAGCAACCACCCGGCTAGGTCCGACTTGAACTGCGTCGCCTTGGGATCCACGTACTGCAGCAGGCTGCGCACGAAGAAAAAGGCGCCCATGATCACGAACACGCTCCACAGAAGCTTGAACACGCCACCCAGCATCAGCTCCCACTTGTACTGCCGCCATAGCGCCGCTGCCAGCGACGGGCCCTTCTTCTTGTTGCCGCCGGGGTCCTTCTTGAGCTCTTCCTCCCACTGCTGCTGGAACGCCTCGAAGTTGGTGTCCGCGTGCTGCTCCGGCGGCAGAGGCAACGACTCCGCTTCGATTTCGCCTCTTCGAGCACTGTGCACAATGGCGTTCATCCAATGGAAGGTGAAGCGCGCGAACGAACTCTGCTTCTTGTCATCGCTGGGAGCCATGGCGGCGGCCTTCAAAATGTGTGTGCGTTGCCTATAGGAGTTCCACACCTGCTCTACCTTCCTTTTGGAGTAACTCAGACTTCAGCGATAGTCGGGCCGATGCGAATGAGCGCTTATGAACGGGAGCGCGACCAAGCTTGGCCACGGGCTCTGGCGCTTCGGCTTGGTGTGCGTGGCAGCCGCGAGCGCAGGGTCGCAGCGGCTCGAGATCTGGTAGCCGCCCGTGAACTTGCCGCCACGGCGGCGTCGCGCTCGCCATTGACTCATTTCCCCTCCCCCGATTCCCCCCTTCCCTGCCCTCCCCCCCTGGACTGAGGAGAAGGCCGATGGCCGCCAGCCTTCGTGAGGTCGTTTCTATCGATTGCTACCGCAAACCGTGGTGATGGGGAGCCAGTCCCCCTTCGGCCATAGACTCCGGCTCCATTGGGAAACGGTTTGCCACGAGCAACATTGCAGTGCGGCTGGGTGGTTCATTGGGTAGGATTTTTCGAACAGAAACTCTCAGATACCCCGTTTCTGTAAACAGTAACGTCATTCATCAAGCCTTTCAGAAATTAGATACGGTTGCTTTTCTGAAGTGCCGTGGCAGACTCGGGAGACTTAACTCCTACCTTCGACTCACCGTATTTTTATTTGAAATTCAGTTAGTTCTGAGTTGAAAACATGTCTTCTAACGTAGTAATGGTTTTGGGGTATGCAATTAAGCCTTCAATGAAAGGTAACCACTCGAGCCAAGCCAAAACTTAGCCAGGGAGATGCCTCAACCTTAACCAAACCACAACCCTTGAATGCTTCAAGGGGGTTACTTGCCGATGTCCATGAAAATCCTAGGTTTTTTGCTCACAAGACATGGATGGTTCATATGGAGGAAATGCAAGATGAAAGACCATTCGAGGAATTAAGAAAAACTGATAGTTTTTATTTACCATTAGAATTGCTTTGATAACTAGTGTCACAACTATGAAGGGAGTATATACACTAGAAAGTTCCAAAGTGAGGAATATGTGGGGTATTGGCCGATCGAGCCAAGAAATGTGTCCAAAATCTTGTTGTGAGTGGTCTCAATGTGAAAATTACCAAAGATATCGCATATGTTTTACATCATTGTCATGAATCATTGCTAAATTATAAACAAATTGAAAAATCAGCCTAAAATCATCAAAAGATAATACAATTTGTAATAAATGTATCAATAAATATGGAAAATGGTCAAACTAATCCAAACCGCACCACCTTGGGTCAATTACGGTGGTGAAAGTGCCCTCAAATTATTGATGCACAATGAGCAAAAAACGTAATGGCATAAATTCCCACTCACATAGTTATGGGGACTCATGTATGACTAGAATGTAGCAGTAGGTATAAGGAAACAATTGAAGGTCAATGTCATGATGAGAGATAATAAAGTCTTACTGGTACATTATACTATGAAACATTCCAAGTATGAGGGTTTATACTTGGGTCATAAAAATGATTTAAATACCTAATCATCGACTATGTTTTAAATCTAGATGTAATGCATTCAATTTACAAATCAAGAGATCATCTGGGTCATACTTAACATTCTTTAGCCTCACTAAAAACAAAATATATATTATAAGACAATTCATGAAATGAAAATCTTTAAACTGTTGAAAAAATACATTGATACTCTTTAATGTTTAGAGGTGTGATTATTTCACTTGTGTCACGCTTAGACATGGTGAAGATGGCACGGTCTTCAGAGTAGTCTACAAAAAGAATTATTAGGTGAATTTCCATTTCCACGTCTACTAAAAAATCTCTGTTATAAGCCATATAAATTCTTTCAGCCGGGCCTCAAGCAAACTAAGGAGCCTCGTGTGTAATATACTGTGCTAGCATGCGCAATACGGTTGTCCATGCCTCTACTTACCTGTAGAAGCAAGGGGAGCTATCTAATGTACAGCCAACTTGGTCAAGAAATCCTCTCGTTGACTAAGCTTCCATCATGCACCCTTGGCAGGAGACCTACACTACACCATAATCCACATGCATGGAGCCAAGACTCGTCACTCTACATGGACCAATATGGTACAAGCTTCAAGAGGCTCTTAAAAAATGCATCCGGTTCAACAGCAACACAATATCAACGGTCATCAAAAGAGAGCCTAAGGAGCAAGGAACATTTTTTTCGAGCTTCACTTGAATACCTGACAAAGCTTCATCACGGAGCAAGCTTCTTCCTACTATGGAATGGTTGTAAGTAACAACCATACGAAGCTTCTCTTGAAACGAAGCTTCCCCTAAGCAAGGCAGGAGAGGTAGGAGACAAAAACCACCTACAAGAAGCTTCTCCTTTAGATGGTGAACTTGCAACATCCACGGGCATAAAAGGTAAAACGCCTCTTAATGCACATCCATCTTAAAATTCTGCAAGCATTTAGCTCTCCTTAAAGCAATTGTAATGTGAACGACCACAACATCATCCCCGGACAATGTTTCCTAAACCCAAAAAAATCTACACTTGTAATGGAGTAGAACAAACATATCTATCACATTCTTGGTAAGAAATTACATGTGCTTTTGATTCAGCAAACCACAAGTATGTAACAATTATGGGAATGAGTTTGAGAGGAAATTGTAATTATAGTTAAAATAGTCACAATTAAAGGTTCACAACTGACTTCATTAAAAGTGGCCAAGGGTTACCAATGATTTTCTACACAATTAAGGCTACTCTGGATGGATTTTGTGTTGTAAGGAATAGGACGATGCAAATACTTTCAGAACAAATCTAACCTTGTCATCATCACTACAATTGGAAGATCAATTAGTAGACACTACTATGGCAATAGATACATCTAATTCAGGAATAGGAGTCACTTTCTACCAATGCAGTTGCGGTTGCGAATTAATTATTCCAAATATGTCAAACAAAATGGAGGTGGCATAAAACTATGTGTAGTAAAGGAACGCAATGTGAGGGGTTGTACATATGGTTTGAAACATGGTGGTTTTGTATAAAATGATGATAGTGTTTCATCATTGCCAACCATAATCCACCTGAAACCTTAAGATTGACATAAATTTCAGCCATAAAAACACTCTGTGGATGGATTTTCTACTTTCAAACTTTGAGTATGGCATTTACTTCCAACGTAGAAAAACAACCTAGGCGGATACACTTAATTGGTTACAATAATAGATGGCAAACATCAACACATTCATCTTAAAAAAAGACCATTCTTCATGAGGATGTTTGCAAAGGGTTTTGAGAGGTTTGACATTTAGAACAAGATCAACCTCTGGTTCAACTGCCCCTACTTGCAATGATGATTACCAAATTCTCATGCCAATGAAGAAGGAACTAAGAATGGCTTTATCAA
Organism: Penium margaritaceum; assembly: GCA_023375785.1. Lineage (NCBI taxonomy): Eukaryota > Viridiplantae > Streptophyta > Zygnematophyceae > Desmidiales > Peniaceae > Penium > Penium margaritaceum. Next base: position 49,829 of record SZWC01019164.1, on the reverse strand, counting down.
TGGATTGCCTCGACACTCGTTCAAGTGGAAGTTTTTCAACGGATAAGATGCTCAAGAGGCTAGTTAGCTGTTACTTCTGGGATATAATGTAGATAGATATGTCTCATTTAAGAAAATGTACAACATCCTCTCACGTGAAAAAATCTCATTGCACGAGGCCACACCATAGATGCAACCTATAGGTCAAAAATGATATGGAATTTGTGACACAAATGTCCGCCAATCCAAAGGGATATGATGCAGTCCTTGTGTTCTTGATGTATATATATATATATATATACCATAATCTTGCACTTTATTCAGATAACAATCATCAACTAAGAGGGATTCATCCAAGGAAAGAGACTAAAACTATTCTTTCTACATCTCATCATTTGACTACATGATATACACGGTACTTTTAGCAATGAAAGAGGCTACCACTTTCCTGGCCACTATTGGCGCACACTAACATATTACCATAGTCAAATGCTACGCAGAATGGTGTTTCATCCTTGAACCAAAGGGCAAACCAAGCGGACCAATCACATGCTAAATCAACTTCTTTGCACTTGATGCAAGATCCATGGAACTAATTTGGTGGAAATGTTATCAATCGCCAAAATTGCATAAGAAAAACAAGTTCCACTCAAACAAGTAATCTACCATTTGAGTTGCTCTACACTAAACTTTCCACCACACAAAAAGTACCATAGAGCTTAATTTTCTATCTAGCGGTTGGCATCTGTTGTCGTATGTCATCTAGCAGCTAAGTTGAAAAATGCCACACCCTCATGAAGACGCAAGGTGTAATTTTGTGACCAATCCACCGTCATTCATGGAATGATATCTTCATTGGTGGTAATCAAGTCCTAGTAAGCTTGGTAAACATCAAACTACATAGACAAGACTTTAGGAGGCTATAACAATGATGGTTGTGAACATTTCATATCAAGTGAATACAAAACCATGTCTGAACTCATTTTTACTCTCCAAAAAACAAAGTGATTGAAGCAGACTTCCATGTTAGTAAGGTATAGCACTAAGGAGACCTTACAAAGTGATTCCCTTTTAGATATGTTGCTCCTTTGCCTCACATTCAAGTGTGTGAGAACGTAGAGCAAGTGATTCAAGATAATCTTGGACATTGACGTTTTGAAAAAAATGACCAAGTATCTTATCAAATGGCATGAATAAAATTTCACGCACAACAAGGAGGAGCCTTATGACAACCTCCAAGACATTAGTTACCTAACTGATAGCTATTTCTAGTGTGAACAGCCTTATTCTGTCAATGTGGCTGGAAATTGTGGCTTAAAGGGGGAGAAAGTGTTACGTCTTAGATGTACATGAGCACCTAAACTCTGTGATTGGGCATTTATATGATTAAATGTGTGGCTCAATGTGCATGAACCTTTGGATGTTTACGCCAATTTGCCAAGGGCTTGCACATTCCATGTCCTTTGGCGACAAGTTTTGTAAGGTTCTGACACATTGGAAATCTTTCTAATATAGTCAAAAGGAGTGTCATGAACTAAACTGGCATTTAGATTTTGTTTGTTTGACATCTAACATATGCGAGACTTTTATGAAGACGTGCCTTGATGTTATTAGAACCCTAAAATTTCTTGGTAGACTTCACCAAAGAAACCACTCATGACATGTTTTCGTTGTACTCGAGCACCTTAGACATAAGATATGCCTCATTATGTTGTTTAGCATTTTGTATATGTGCTCGACATGTTTAACCCAAACACTTGTAAAGGAAAGACATGTGTTACTAGCTTGAAGTTAGCTCTTTTTCATAATTCCTCATATTCTATTCTTCTATGCACCTCATGCCTATGAATCATCCATGTTCCTCTTAGTGTTAGGATGTTGCACATTATTGTTTTGTTGTAGGAACAGATAAAACATCCAACTCAACCAAATTTTCCAGATCTTTCATGGTTGAGAATCAAATTTTTTATTTCATCCAATAAAAAATTACGCATTCATTCAGTTTTGATACATTAAACCCTAGTTTCATGGATAACTTTCGTCTTTTTTTGTACACATTGTTACATTTTCTCAATATCAGGAAATTGATTAAACCTAAAGGTTTGAGCTCGTTTTCTTGTTAATCTTACATTCAAGCTGGATCCTTTTTCTTTTCTGTTGTGGCTGTGCTTTCAGTTGTGGGTTATAATGCGAAGAGTTTTGACAGGCGGCATTATCTGAAGACATATTTGAAAGTGGGTGACCGCTTATGGGGAATACGGGATCTGCTTGCGGCAAGTTTTACTTACTGTTCAAAACATTTTTCACACGAATGATACTCGATACTATGCGGGGTAGAAACGGTAATGAACGAGTTCTCTGCTCCAAGTTTCGTGGATGATTTTTCCATTTCCCGTCTTGTGCGGCCGTCCTGTGTTCGGCTATTCCCCGCCAAACATTGTGCGACATCGGAAGGCGAGTTTCTGGACAGGGCACCGCAACGTCCACCTCACAAGTGGCACCGGTCTGGACCCACCTCAAGTTGCTTCGTGACCTGCAACGTTACTGGGCCTTCCTTTGGCGGTGCAAGTGTACGAGTCAATGATCGGCCGATCCACCAATGCATGCGCAGGAAATCAACACTGCCTGATTGTAGGAATCCCGGATTCTGTCAACCCAACCTATCGCCGCCCTTCCCTAGTTTCCCAACAGACAAATGCACAAATGGCCCGCTTTTCAAATAAGCATGCAGAAATGGCGTACCCCCAACTCATGCTCACAAATATGGCGCACCTCCAAAGCGAGCACTCAGTAATGCCACCCCCTCCCCTTTTTTTCCTGTTATGCCGAATGTAGCATAGATGGTTAACAGGTGGAATTTGCGTGGAAGAACACGATTTATAATTTGGGGCACTTGAACAATTCACTATTAGTAGTAAGTGAAACTCGATGACAAGTGTCCACATGATTGAACATATGTTTACAATTTGGGAATTACAAACGAGGCATAGTCCGGGTCGTTGGGTTGATTGTCAAGCAACGCGTGCGGAGTCGCGTTGTGAGTGGTCTGATTAAAGAAGGTCTGCCGAAAAGTCGGGGATCTTCGAGAATAGATGGTGAAGATGCGAGATGCACATTTACAATACCCTACTCCCACGTGAATTCGTGCTTTTGAATATTTTTTGCCTTGCACACGAAGTTCGTTCTTAATTTCTTTTATGGTTTGCACATTAATCGAACAAAATAGTGTGGATCGTGTATGTGATTTTGTTTAGCATGGTGAATTTGTTGATGCCAAGATCACATTTTATGTGCAATTTTCGGAGGGCAACGTTGCAACGTCGTTGGCGCATGTCCGGCGTTTCTAGCGAACAATCAAGTCCTCACAAAAACTCGTGCTCGATCACTGCACCCCGGCGAAACCCAGCGCTTGTGGGCAACACGTTTTGTCTCTGTGAAGCGTGTAGCTGAGTCGTATCGCACGCCAATGAGAGTGGCCTCCGAGTACAAGTGGCAGGTCACTATCGATTCCGTCGTGTCGCAACCAATCCTGCCATGATGTCTTGTCTCATTCATTTCTACGACAAAGTGTCTCGCGAGCAGCATGTGGAGAACGCCGCACGCGCTCTCGCCGCTCCCAAGCCCGCCCTTCCTCCTCGGCGAGGCCCCGGACGTCCTCAAAAAACACCTTTCGTCCGTTTGTCCTTCATCCTCTACAGTTCCTGTCGCTAAGAACAAAGACAGCGTGTCCGCAAACCAGTCCATCCACGAGACGCTCCCGCGCAAATGCCAACGTGTGGTGTTGTCGAACGAATCCGACGACAAGGACGACGACCCTCCGGCGCCTTCTCCCCTCGAGACGGGTGGCGTCGTCGATGACGACAGTAGCGGTCATGCCGCGGACGAAGAATTCCATACAACCCTCGTGGACGATATTGACGTAGCCGTATTGGCTGTCGTCTAAGCAGACGAGCTTGCGGCATGCGAGGCAGCTGAGAAGCAAGTTGTGGCTACCCTACTGGCTGGGCTGGAAGCTGATGGGCCCGACGACGAGGCAGATGAAGACGAAGCCGCAGAGCTGCTTCCTATCCAGCCCGAGCCAGCATGCAATGCGAAGAAGCGTGGGTCCTACGTCGACTGGTTCGGTGCCGATCATCCATGCCGCCATCATGCGTCACGACGGCAACATCAACAAATTCATCACGTTCCTGCGTCGCACCTACCGTACCCCCAGCACCCCAACCATCTACGAATGCCTTTTATACTCCACCCTCAAAGGATGGTACGAGCCATGCGGCAAGGTGCTCAAGCCACGTTATGCACCAGCGCTGGTCATAAGCGGCGACCAGCCGAGGGACATCGCCAAGGGGAAATCACCGTGTGTCCACGGATGTCGAGGGAGAAAGGGATTTTTCTTGGATCACCCTGCCCTCAAAGCCGAGGTGTTGCGATCACTCGGGGCTATGAGGGATAGGGGCGTGCCTCGGTGTAGGGCTACAATCAAGGAGAAGGTCCATGCGATCCTGAAGTAGCACAACATCGACGAGCTTCACGGCAGGCCATGCGCGGAGCTGTTTAGCCGCAACTGGTGAAGTAAGTTCATCGCCGACGAACTAAAGTGGGCATGGCAATGTGGCACGACATCTTCGCAAAGCTACCAGACGACTGGCAGCAGCTCGCGCAAGCTATGCATCAGCGGGCTGCCTTCTACATCGGCCTGCACAAGATCCCCCCCTACTTTGTCGCGTAGAGTTGAACCTTTGCATTGCGCCACAACGCGTCCACTTTCTTGACAAGGCCTAGGTGGAGGGAACCTGATCACCGCCACTCTCGCGATACACCATTGAAGCACGTTCCACAGGATGCCAACCATGATTGAGAAATCATGGGATATACGAATTCTAATTACTCATGACATTGTTCGCACTAAATTCTATTGGTATGAGGAAATCGTCCCAATCCTCCATCAGAGGGCTAACATACAACCACATCATCTGTCATAATGTGCCGTTCATGTGTTCCATCTGCCCATTTATTTGTGGATGGGATGCCAAACATCTTCACTCATACTCTGTAGTACTCATTAAGTTCTTGCTAAAAGCCAAGTACAAATGAAAGAACACGATCAGAGATGATCCGAAGGAGGATGTCATGGTTCACCACAATGCCATCACAGAAGAGGCGTGTTGTTTCCTTATCGGCCACCTTTGATGTTGTGGGCATGAAGTACACTGTTGCAAGAAGTTCTTGGTATCCTATGGTGTAGCATAATTACCATAGTGTTCTGTCATATTGTGGTCCAAAATAGTTTAGGGGTGTAACATAGGTTTGTAGATAAACCTTTGTGGTGATTTTCTGTTTCCAAATTACTACAAAATTACCCTAGGTTGTAATCTGAATTTATTTCTGTAGCATCCTGCCTTCAAGGTTGCTTTTTGGTCGAGAGAGACCGTTTCAATACCTCGCCATTGTTGGGGTTTTCTGTAGTTGTTGGTCTCTACGCGTTTCTTGCTTGCCAAGGCCTGGACTGTTGTAACGATGATTTTGCGCAGTGGTAGCCGTTGGTCGTTATACGCGGGTTTGTATTGCTTGCAGCGCACTCTCCGTGTCACCGTGCATGCTGGTCAAACCCTTAGGCTTCCATCGTCCTCACAAACTGACACGCTCGAATCAAACACCATGGTGCCATTGACCCCTTCTTCAGCAATGCTTCTGCCAAGGAGAATCGCGACAATGTCCAACGTTCTCTCAGTGCCCCAAAGGCATGTGTCCCTTCTCGACGGGGTCACGGACGACCACAGAAGACGAAGTTCGTCCTACCTCCATCGGTGCCACCGACTCCCTTGACTGTGCCTTGCTCTTAGCCATCCTCGTCTGCCACACCCTCTAACAAAGTTCTACCAAAGCACAGGAAGGTCGTCCTGTTTGACGATTCCAGAGAGGAAAAACCATGGTTGCCGGACAGAAGATGACCTCTGCCTTGCAGATGCCATTGTCCCAGCAGATGAGGACGTGCTGGAGGCTATCGTCACAGGCATGCTCGCTGCCAAGGAGTTGGCAGTGAGGGAAGTTGCTGACCTGGAAGCAGTGGACGCACTAATGGCTGATGACACAATTGCAGATGCCACTGTGATCAAGGCCGATGCTGTCGATGGGCCCCTTGACCTCCCCCCTGAACCTGCTCCTGTAGTTTTTTCATCATCATCATCGGGTACATCATCAAAGCAAGACCCTTACATGGATTGGTACGGCCTGGGGCATGTAGCGATCACCCATGCTGCTGTCATCCAACATTGCAGCATCACAATGCAATTACGTGGCAGCACAGCCACTAGTGCACCCCCTCAGGTCCATCCATCTATGCCAAGCTGAGTTACAGAATAGTCAAGGGGTGGTATGAACCATACAGCAAACGAATCCATGCATACGGTGCACCGGCCCTCTGCTGTGGACCCTTGCAGCTGATAGAGGAGGCCGCAAAGACAACGCAGGATGCCCAGGGTGGTCAAGGTTGGCGATCCTACTTTGCTGACCATCCCAAACTGAAGCATGAGGTCATCGGCGCACTCGAGCTGATGCAGGAGCGCAAGACCCCCCTCTTGAGTACCCTCATCCACGAGCAGATCGTGAACATCTGCAAGCAGCGCAACATCGACATCTCATCTACATGCGATGGGAGTGCAATGTTTTGTGCTCGTGGTGCCGACGGTTCGTGGCATCATAGCTGAATTGGAGCTGGAATTGCGGCACATCAGCAGTGCAGAAGCTTCCTAAAAATTGGGAGTTGTGCTTCGGAACTTCATGTTCCGACGTGCCGCATTCTACATCCACCTTCACAAGCTCAAGCCGTACGTGGTGGTGAACTCCGACCACACTGGCATTCACCTTTTTCTTGCAGCATGCTTAACGTATGCACCCAAGGGCAGCACGGAGGTGAAGGTGTTGGGGCAGGAGGACAAATGCCAGGTGACCGCGCTCCTTGCAAACAACGCCGAGGAGGAAATGTTGCTGAGCCAGGTCACCTGGATCGGCAAAACGGGCTTCATTCCATCCGTAGGGTAACAACTCAGCCACTGCATAGTGCATCAGCCAGTGGCATTTTACCCACATGCCAAATCATTGGACGTCACTAGAGACCACTCAAGAATTGTTCACAATGGTACTAGAGCCCTACTTCGTGCCCATGTGCATGGAGTATGGGCATGCGCATGACGAGGCGAAGCTACTGCTGGTCCTAGATGCCTGGCGCCCTCAAGCAAGTGATACGTTCAAGAAATGGGTCAGAGAGCGGTAACCATGGGTGCAGATTATTTACATCCTTTCTGGTTGTACCAGAAAGCTTCAGCCTGCTAACGTCGGCCTACAGAAGCCGTTCAAGGCATGCATCAGCCAGGGGTATGCCTCATGGGCTGGAGAGTGCATACAAGAGGGTGGGGACGTTAACCTAGGAATGTGTTTTATCAAAGGTGCTGCGGTGGGATGGATGCTTGCTGCATTGGGTCACAACAGATTGACTGATGACATGGTGCGCAACGCATGGCATGAGGCAGGATGGGACTTCCAGAAAACAGCAGCCACTGACTACGTTAGCTTCTTCACTGAGCCTGATGTGGATGGGTTTGAGGCAAAGGATGTGGTAGGTTAGATACGCTCCTCTTTTGGTAGAACTTTCTACTTTGCTTTGCTGATTTCATGTCATGTTCTTTTTGAGTGTCCAACTTTGTATTTTCCTACCATCGTGCAATCCGTCCTCATGTCACAAATGAAATGATCACCTCAGAAGTGCGTGAAACTTGTTCAAAGCTCCGGATGCAAACCCCAGATGAAATCAGAAAAAATTCTGTAACCATGGGTCCCAAATGAATTATTTTATTTCTTTCAAAATAAAATAATGAGTATTGAACCCGTTACCAATTTCTACACAATTCAGAGAAAAAAAATGATTGGAACAATATGGTATGCAGCAGATAGTTTTCAACTCTCATGTGCCGCTGGATGACCATCTTGCACGAGGATGACTCTAACACTGATAATAAATGCATCATCTCTGAGTTCCTAGAATTTTTTTGGGACTAGTGAGAACAAGTATAAGTGCTAAATCCAACATCAATTTGACTTGGATGAAATCTGCCTTGCATTGTTCTATAAAATGCTATGCAAATGTCGTTTGTGTGAGACTTGTGAGCGGTCTGACCAAGGTTGAGTAGCCCATCATAAAGTGTCTAAAATATTTGTAGAGACCAAAAAAAGATCAGAACTGAACCACATTCAACAAATGGGACCATTCCTTCACCGCTTGTATGTTTCAAGGTATATCACACAAATGTCTTTACCACTCAAAATAGGTCCAAAGTACTCAAAATCCTTCTGGGTGAATTTACACTTGCTCAAATTTGCAAAGAACATCCGTTCACATAGGATCTCTAACATCTCATGTAGATGCCTCTCGTGCTCCTCTTCTGTGTTTTAGAATATGAAAGTTAACATCCCAGAAAAAACAACGCAGATGTCTCCAGCTGAGAATGAAGCATGCTCTTACTCACAACTTGAGATATTCCTGGTGTATTTTTCAAACCCAAGGATAGCACAAGAAACTGATACCGTACTGCTTCTTGGTTTTGACTTTTGAAAAAAATTTCATGTGGTTGTCTTGATTCGCCCTCTTTTTTTCTTTTTTTTTTGTATTCGTTTTTGGCAAAATTCGTTAAGTGCGTTGCTTTGATTTCGTTCTTTTTGGCCCTCAATCGACCCGTTTCAACCTCTGGAGGGGAACTATTTCCGGTGTCGGTGGCCATCAAACACCAGAATTTGAGCGATCGCGTGACCAGATGAGGTCGACGCGATCGCACTTTGGATTTCGTGCAACTGCCAGGGTCAAACGACGATGGGGGAATTAACAAATTGTATTCGTTTTACTCATAACAATGTTCAGTTTGTAGCCGAATAAAAGAATTTTTCGTCCCCAAATAACTATTTGATATCAAAATCAAGAAGCAGTAGGGTAGTTTCTCAATTGTGGGTAAAGGGAAGTCTTTGGTATGTCTTCTATTGTAACTTGGATCTAGTGATACCCTTGAGAGAGGTCGAGTGATGAGAAGATTTTTACTCCTTGTAGCTAATCAAAGAGATCCTTGATTTGTGGCAATGGATGATTTTTCACCGTGGGCTTGTTCAGTGTGTGATAGTCAATGCATATCTTCTAGCATCCATCCTTCTTGCTCACAAAAAGGATTGGTACATCCAAGGGAGACGAGACAACTCAATCCATCCCTTGTGCAGGTACTCTTGGATTTGTACTTAGGCATGTTTTGCCCGGTGGAACTGAGCCGATACATGTCTTGGAAAGGTAGTATTGCATTGGGCTCCATTGTTATTGTGTGACCCACTTTTGACGCCGGCGGTGTTTCATTGGGGGGTTATTCAAACACATCTTGAACAATTTGGATGATTGTTTTCATGCCTTGTGGGATGTCATATCCAGGTTCTTCCATTTTACTCAGCGTGGCAAAGAAGAAATGACATCTCTGTCGCTATCCCTGCTTTACCTGTACCTTGTTCAACACAGTCGGTGTATAACTTTCAGGTTTATGAAGTGGAAGTATTGGCAAGATGATTATCTTTTACAGTCCTTCCATCAATTTAAATGTTTTGACTAAAAATGCATTTTTGCCTTGTGGCGCACCAACCACGGGTCTCTTAAAATGATGTCGAACGGGTCCATCAGGTCAAGAATTGTTAGAAGAATCATTGTGCTCAATCCTCCAGGAGAGAGTCACACCTTATTGTCTGAAATGATTGGTGCTTCCCAAACATTGGCCACCAGAAACTCTCCTTGTTGAAGGGTACAGTGAAGACCAACAGGACTCAAGAATGTAGCTTTTGCAAATGAGTGTATAGTCCGAGCATCGTTGAAGATTCAGGCTAGTGTCCCGTTGATGTCTCCTCAAAACTGCGTGGTCATGTTTACTCTAACCTTCTGCACAAAAAATCTCACCAGTGGATTTGCATGCAAGTGGTAATCTTGATAGGCATAGGACCTTTGACGTACCTCCATTGTATCACCATTTTCTCCCACATGTGATGACCACATGCTGAGGTTGCAAAAGATGTCCAGTCTTTTAACTTTGACATGTCACTCCCTTTATGTATGGGTGCAACAATTGTGACTACAATAAATGACTGTGTCTCATGAGCTTGTTGTCTCTCTTTGATCATGTCTACCATGTTTTCCTTTGTGATAACTACAATACATGAACAATTGTCAAGATCATCCTTTCTGTCTGATGTTTGTGGACAAAAACGGCTGGAGTAATGAAATTCGGATTGAGTGGAAGTTTGATGAGGGATGGAAGACATCACAATGCAAATGAATTGGATCATTTTACATAATTTTTCACAAACAAAAGCGTCCTCTCATTTTCCTTGCCGTCAAATCCCCGAAATAGTCGTCCACTGTCTATTACTAGGGGTGGGAAAGATCCTACTAAAACCCACTTGGCTCTATACCAAAATGTTCATAACCATCAACCTTGTCTAGATAGTGTAGTCGTGGGCATCCATGACTACACTGCCGTCCATGCACCCACATCTCTCAAGCAGCTCCAAAGGCTGGCTGCTACTTCCCTGGAGGTGCACACCCAAAAGCATTGTTGCTCACTCAAACTCGGGCTTTTTAATTGACGACACCACCGGCTGGTGCTCCACCTCCAACGTCCTGACCAGGACGTGCGGCAAGCCCCGGTAGAGGACCGTGTTACTGGCAATAAAGGCAAGTACGTGCAGTGTGCCCTGATTTGTTGCATTCCCTACATATAAAAGAGTCACTCTATTGAGGTTTCTGCTCTTGGAACCAGGCCTTCTTTGGTTGTCTGAATTTTCCGATGAAAGGAAGTTTGCTTCCGCTGCTCTCCAAGAATCTTGATGCCTCAGTCTTTGTTGTATGCATTGTACTTGCCACGTCCCACAAGGCTGAGTTCTCATTGTTTGTCTCATGAATGTACATGCTCACTCCTCATACGCTCGTGCAGCGCTTGCGGTCCTTGTCAGTAATGCAGTGAAAACTCAGCTGTTGGCAAGCCAACCCAATAAATAACAGTGTAAAACTTGCCTCCTCTGCCATGTGTGGTGGCTGGACACTGTGGGCCATGACATGAAAGTGGTCCACAAATCAATCTAGGATCAAGATCCCCTTGAACATTTCCACCTCAACATTTGCTGCTTGCATGTCCATAGGGTAAGAGTAAACCTCCCCCATGAGTTCCTCAAAGTCTTCCCATATGGGGTTCCCCTCCTGTTTCTTTACAGACCATATATTTAAAATTTTCTTTAAATATTCAAAATTCACCGCCACCATTCCTTTTGATCCCCGTTTTTTTAAGAAACCTCTCTCAGCTGCATCTAGAGTTTGTTTCCTTTCAGCCACGTGTGTACGCTTGACTTACCATTGTATCTGTGAGCCAAATAGAAAATGGACCGACTTGGCGGCCCACCACTTGTGGCAGGCTACATTGTGTCACGCTGGATGGCTGCTGAGCTTGCGTGAAAAATTCTAGCCCTAACATAATTCTGGCAGTAAAAAATGCGTTCAGCCATCTCTCCTACTGCATCCACAGCTGCTGCATCATAATTCTGTGCCACCCTGTGCTGCTCTGCCTTAAGCATCTTGCGGGCGGTGCCTTCTTCTTTAGTATGGTGTAAGGCAACTACAAGAACTCTTGGAGTTAGATATTCTCCTGTGAAAGATTTTGGTGTACTGTCTGAGCATGGCTGAAGTTTGTCCTTGGGGAGTCAACCATCTTCTTATGTCCGTGTGCCATTTTACCAATGATGTTATGAAAATGTTTTCATCTTCAGAGCACAGGTTGTCTTTCAGCCCTCTTAAGTTTTTCTTGGCCTTATGAAGACGAATCAATTTCAGGAAAGCGCGCTAGATGCTCGGAGTGCCAGAAAGATCCATCCAGTGAAGGTTCTTTCTCTCATTGAGACGCGGGTCAGAGACATTTTGTCCAATTTTTGACAACTCTACGTGCAGCGTTTATTGCCTTGCACTCTTTCCTTGTAGCTTCAACCTGGATGCACAGAGTTGGAGATGACTATCCCTCCCTGACTTCCAGTTTTGCACAAAAGGCACATGATGCCTTCCAACCAGTTCATACAAGAAGAAAAATATACAACTTATCCTTTTACTCTCTTTTTTGTGTGTGGGTAAAATACACTCTCATGACTAGCAACGGTACCTACTTCAAACACTCTCCTTATTGAAAATGTCTGATTTCTCTGTCTTGTAGGTAGAGCTACGTGTGAAATCTGAGGAGGAGCTTCTCTCACTTACTTGGAAGTTTACTCCTTTCCTCTAATGTGCCTTTTTGTAAGGAGGAGCTTTGCTCACTCACTCCAAAGCCCGCACACCTAGTTTGTACGTGCCTCTTCTAGGCGGAGGAATTTTCACTGACTCACTTTTTGAGGACACGTAGCATGGACGAGTACACCGGTTTCTTGACCAAAGAGGAGCTTAACTAACTGAATTTGACAGAATTTCAAGAGGTAATAAAGAGGAAATCACTAGAAGCATGAAAATCATGTATGTCATCTTGACTTGCCACGGTCAGATGGCACAAAAGGCCCTAAAAAATCCTAGACCGAAAAGAAGAATGTCACATTTTTCCAACAAAAAACCGGCACCTAAAATGGAGTTTTCTTGTGGAGGATATGATTTTCTTAAGCCGATGAACCACGGTTTCTTCCCTGTCCTGTTTCCGTGCTCTCCATTGACTGTGACGTCCTCCAGAAAGTGAAGAAATGTGAAACATTGTTTAGCTCACCTTTCCTACGACCCAGGGGCTATTGTCGAAGAAAAAATCGTTGCTGTTGAGGCAGAGAAGTCTGTGGTTGTAGCAGGTTGACTAACGTTGCCATCGGGACCCATTTTTGTGTGACACTCTGCTTCCATGGCCGCTTTGCAACTCAATCAAAAGTGAGGGTATAGAAGCAGAATTGCGTGATTGTGGTTCCTCAAACTGGTCTCTGAGCACGCCTCATGAAGTAGGGCTATAGAAGTTGGAGCAAAAAGGTCACACCATGGGATGTGTACTTGACTAGGCCAAGTTTATCCGGCATTTGTCTCCAACAACAGCATAGAAATTTTTAGAGTACATAGATTTAAAAGGGAAAACTTCTCAGTGTTTCAGCTGTAACCAGTCATAATCTAGGTTGGCGTTTGATTTCTGCTTGTCACACGGGTCCCACCGCTTTGCAGTGGGACCTGTGTTTGAGCGTAGCTATCCTTTCGAAGCTATGTTGTATTTTTATGTATGAAGTTGTGATCCTGCCGTCATTGTATCCATTGTGACTTCCACTTCATTTTGTGCTCCCTTCACCTTTGGAAAAGTGTCTATTATGTATCTGTTTTTATCCATTCGTGGAATATGGTTCATATATCTTACAGAAATGCTTCACGTACTGAACAAGTACCGGCTTCTAGAATGCATTTATTTATGGAGAGGTATCTCGTGACAACTCATTCAACTTCTTAGCATTTCCTGTCCTTGCTGAGGTTGGTATGGAACCCCAAGAATCATTTAAAAAATTGTTTAACTTCCACAAAGCTGCCAGACATGACCGTGCCAGTTATCATGGTGAAATTCTTGGCTAGAAGAATCCACACCCAAAAAAAAGGGAAAAAAAAGGAAGAAAAAAGAAAAAGAATCCTCTTTACACACTGCTCCCTTTGTGCAAGCACTTAAAGGAACCTTCATTGCCATGGTGAGTTATTGGATCAGATGCGCATCAAGGCTTTCAAGTCCCAACAACTTCTGGTACAGATCGTTGCTATGCAAGCCTTATGGAAGGCGCCTCCTAGGCAACGACGGAGGCAAAGGACTTGCCGAGCCTGAGGGCTCCGTCACCGCATGGGTGGCAGTGTCGTCGGTGTTGAGCAATTCTTTGTGAAGGTTGAAGCTGCTACCTTGTTTGCCTGGATAGCATCATTTACCACGTGTTGCTGGTCCTCCAAGACCAGAGTCTTCGCTGGTTACATTTGCTCATCATCAGGTACACTCACTCCGTGCACCATCATCGTGGTGAAGACTGCAATCTTTTGGATTGTGGAAATGTGTTGAAGACTTGTGCAAGGTTGTTGCCGTGTTGTAATCGTGTCGGCTGCCCCTCCAGCACTACTGTGCTCTGTCACCACCAAGTGTTACGCCAAGCAAAACGTGGATGGTTCACATGGATAAGGTGTGGAGTAGAAGATGATTGAAGGAATTGGGACAGTATGATAATGTGTATTTAGCAGACGGAAGAGCACTTTGATGAAAATCATGAGACATGCGGAGCGCATGCATACATTTGCAAGAAACAAAAGGAGACATTTGTTGGATCCTGGACTCTTGAGTCAAGCAACATGTGTGACGCCGTGTTGCGAGTGGTCACTTCAAGAGACTCAAACAATGTTCCAAGGTTGCACTAAAGGTGCACAGGGTTACATAGTAAAAAAGGTATACATAAGTTTTTTTCAATGATTATTTGCATTCACATATTTCTTAAATCAATCGCCATCCATGTGTACATGGTTGCATGTACATGTTCCTCTATTCTAACATCCACACCTATACCTCTACCTATATCTATTCCTATATCTGTACCTACATCTATACATATACCTATACCTATAGTTATACTTTAGCCTATACATATATGGATACCTATATCTATATCTATATCTATATCTATATCTATATCTATATCTATATCTATATCTATATCTATATCTATATCTATATCTATATCTATATCTATATCTATATCTATATCTATATATATATCTATATCTATATCTATATCTATATCTATATCTATATCTATATCTATATCTATATCTTTATCTATATCTATATCTATATCTATATATATATATCTATCTCTATCTCTATATCTATATCTATATCTATATCTATATCTATATATATATCCATATCTATATCTATATCTATATCTATATCTATATCTATATCTATATCTATATCTATATCTATATCTATATCTATATCTATATCTTTATCTATATCTACATCTA